>LOEQ01009761.1:0-16074 GCA_001685075.1 Bramus lutescens
ATTGTCATGAAAAATCCTAAGTTTTTAAAACATTTTAAATGCCATATTCTGTTAGTATTTGAAAAGTACCTGTCTATCTGAAATATATCTCTGTACATCTAGAAAACCTAACTAACATGACTATAAGTTTGACTATTTTAGATGATTATCTGTTAACCTGTATTTCTTAATTATATATTTTTAATGAGTTGCAGAAACTCAATACTTTAAACAAGAGCAGAAATACACACATAACAAAATTGATCTTTATTTTCGTATCAATAAACCAATATCCATACCAATGCAAAGTATTCATCTCTATAGCATCAGAGGAGATGGAAAACACCAGGAGAGCATGGCCCACTGAATCAACTAAGAAGGGGCTCACAGAAACTGAAATGCAAAGCAGGGGGCCTTCATGGGTCTGTACCAGGTTCTCTGCATATATGTTATAGCTGTTAGCTTGGTGTTTTTGTGGGACTCCTAGCAACGGAAGCAGTATATCTCTGACTCTTTTGCCTGCTCTTGAGACTCTTTTCCTCCTATCAGGTTGCCTTGGTCAGCCTTGACCTGTTTGCGTGTTTTTTTTTTTNNNNCTATTTGGCTGTTGTTTCCTGCTATTTTCTGAAGAGCAAATGGACAGGGTGAATTTGGATAAGAACAGAGGTAGGTAGGAGCAGGGAGGAGTGAAAGAAAAAGTGTGGTTGTATGTATTGTACGAGAAAAGAATTGAGTTTTAGTTTAAAAACATGAAAGGGAAAAAAAAAAGCTCATGGCTAGAAAGGCCATAGGCTTAAGGGCAGTGGTTCTCTCAAACTGTGAGTTGTGTACCCTATTTTCTTTCATAGGGGTCATCTAAGACCATTGGAAAACACAGATATTTACATTACAATGAATAACAGTAGCAAAATTATAGTTAAATAGTAACAAAAACAATTTTATGGTTGGGGGTCATCACAACATGAAGAACTATATTAAGGGGCTGCAGCATTAGGAAGGTTGAGTGCCACTGCCAAGGGGGAACCTACTACTCTTCATTTGCTAAATGGTTATGCTGTGCAACTCTCTGTGAAATATTTATGTTTATACTCATATACTCCCAGGTGAGTGCTGCTCTGAGCTTAGGCCAAAGAGGCTTCCATTTGTAGTAGGTAGCAATTAAGCAGAGATTCAAAACTGGTCAAGGCACTGAGATTAAGCAACTGTTGAGTGTGCAGCCCTAAAACGGACATCTACATATCACCCCAAAGGCCAAGGGAACATTGCAGAAGGGCAAGTGGGAAGAATGTGCGAGCCTGAGGATGGGAATGAATGCTCTGAAATGCTGTCTTCTGGGTTGTACCCATGGTATGATAACAGTGGTGGATACAAAGCTGGGCCATCAACATTCATCTTGGATAGGGGAGGGGTCCACAATGTTCTATCCCCTCTGAAAAGGAGACAGCCAGTGAACAGTTGCTGAGTGGGGGAAGGCATATTCTTCACTGATTTAGCAACTGGTAAACTACTCCTGCTCAAACAAATAACCTCCTACCCATGCTCATTTAAGCAACCATTAGATGCAATGGGACACAAACAGAAAGATATGAAATAGAAGCGGCAAGTTAGAAAGAAGAAGGGGTTCATTATGAGAGGGGAGAGGACAATGGGGAGATATAATTAAAGTACTTGTGTACATGTACATGAAATTGAAAGAATAAACAAAAATCTTTCAAAAGTAAAACAAATGAAATAAGCATTCCATGGATGCGAAGGTAATTTAGTTAGTACAGTGCTTGGCCTGCAACCATGCAAACCTGAGTATGATCCTCAGGAATGCCAGAGAAGCTGTGCATGGTGACATGTGTTTGAGCACTGAGGAAGCAGAGACAGGCAGATCCCTGGAGCTCTCTGGCTAGCCAGCCTAGGCTAATTGGGCAAGCTCCAGCCTCAGTGAGAGATCCTGCCTTAAAAACCGAAGGTGGGTGGTGCCTGAGGAAAGGCCAGGAGACACTGATCTTGGTCCTCCACACACATGTGGACCCTCCAACTTAATATTCATGTTAGCACTCTAAAATCTTAGACAAAACATTTGAATGTATATAGGCAGGGTTAATTATCAGAGATCTAGGCTCAACAGTATTGTACAGCCACAGGAAAGCAATTAATCCTTTATTTTTTATCATCACAAGAACAATCAGGCTAAGGTATACATTAATATTTCTGGGCTATATTACCAAAGTTTTAAGTTTAAATAGTTGTTATATGCAGGTCATTTTATTAAAGTCTTTTGGCCTTAGGACATTAAAGTCCATTATGAATTAAATTATTTCGTCTCAGTTCTCACATCTAAGAAAATAGTGAGATGTCAAATAATTTAATATTCACCTTGGCCACAGACATGAGTTAGAAACAATATGAGCCAGGGGAGAGCTACACAATGACTCAGATATCCCAGTTCTTAATGCATTTTCCCACTGAACTGAGAACTGCCCACAAAAGGAAAAATTTGACTAGACGTGAATATTTTAAACTGAAGACAATGAATAAATAGCTACATAAGCAATTTAAAATTGATAGTATGCTATAGCAAGTTTACATTTTTTATCAGGATGTTTGCATCATCTTATATTACATAACTAGGTTTTTTATAACCTGTCATGTTCTTTAATCATGCAACTTCTGAATTCGAGACTGAGGAAATTACAATCACCTGTTACTTCTCTCATTTTCTTCAGGTACCATGAATATTCCTTGGAGAAAAAAATTAACTTATATCTGTTCTTTTGTTCTTATGGAATAATAAATATTATCTTAATATAAGTTGCTGAAGTCAAACACTGATCATCACTAAAATTTACCTTTAAAAACTGGTAAATCATTATCAAGTCCTGATTTTTTTTATGTGCCTTTAAGAGGACTTTAGTCAAGAAAGATGAAATACAAGTGTTTCTTACATAAGATAGCAAATAAATTTGCTTAAAGACTTCATTAAGCAAGCTGATGGCTAAACACAAGTCCACTGCTGCTTCTTGGATCATGAACTTCACACTTGAAGTTAGTTTAAGCCTGCTATATATGTTCCAATATCTGATGAGAATTCATAACGCCTGAAAATGGCTGACAGATAAACAGTACTACCTTTATGACTTTCAGTTTGCTGCTTTAATCTCAATAATATCAATTTGTTTATAATGAGACAATAACTTGGCAGTGGATAAAATCACAGAATCACTGCAATAAAAGTCCATCATAGGTATCAAGACTATAGGTGTATGGAATGGTTTTTACAATTCTAGTAGTATCAATTGGAGCAGAGATATAAATTTGCCATAACTCATAAATACCATAAAAATCTGTAGCTCATGAATAAACTTAGAAAGCAAAATCAGGGAAATCTTTCTGTGATTCCAAACCTGTTCTGTGTCGCTGCAGTAAAGCATCAGACAACCAAGGAGACAGACTGAGCAGTCTCAGCTTCCCAAGTTTGAGAAGGGAAGAATAAGATTGAAAGAAAGACAAAGATTCAGTGGAAGCTAGCAAGGCTCACATGACGCTTGGCCTAACCCTCAACACAAAACTGTTCCTGTGCTGATAACGACTTTCATCTCCACACAGACATTACTAGTATTAGTATTCAGAGTCTAGAATCAGCTACTGACTTGTTTCCAGTCTAATCAAACAAAGAAACAAAAATTCAAATCTTTGCTTATTTTTCAAGGCCATATAGATTTCAAAATCTTAGTGATAAGTTTCTTTTGTTTGACTGACTACTTGAATGAAATATCATTTGTTATGAAAATAAATATGTCAGTTTCAGAAAACTAAAAATCTGAAGCATATTCTAACTTATAATTAGATGCTCGGAACCAAACTGCTTCTCTTTGATTATAATCTTATTAAAATAGGAATAAACAAGGCAAAGAAGAAATGTGCATACACTTACACATTTTATGAGGCATCTAACAGAAAACATTAGGCAAACTCATTTTGAAACACTTTATCAGAACATAAGTTCAATCTGAGGGACAGTGTTCTGCATGTTCTATAGATTACAGAATCTGGTACATACATGTATAGAAAGAGGAGGCTGCCCCATCCTAAGTACACTAAAATCTTGAAAGAGGGAATCTAAATGCACTTGTATGTAGCCTTTATACTTATAATTTAACTAATTTATACTTATAATATATGGAAGATAACATTGTTTTTTTATAGAAATTAGACATCTGACAGGAAATGTCATCAGTTTTTGTGAGAATTCTTTCACATTTTGGATTTCTTTCAAAACAAACTGAATAAAAGTAAATGCTACAGCAGAATGTAAAATGCCCAAAGTAATAGCAGATATCACTATTCTGTCTAAACAATACAATTTAAGAATCAAACATGTTATTTTCTGACTTCCTGGAAGTAAATTTGCTGTAGCCAAAAATTATCTACAGTCATAATTTATTCCATGTCATGACAGTTTCTAAATGGCTAACCAATCTTGCCTATGACAACTTTATTAAACTCTTTGTAACCTCACCAGCCACTGGCTCTTCAGTTTTAAAGTGGGAACCTGACTTTGTACAGTCTAGGGAAGCTGCAGCTAGCTGTAACTGCAAATAGTAAGTAAATCCCAGTATTTCAGCTTTCTGTGAAGATAAAGGCGCCACTGCAAAGGTCCCATCTTGTGTGACGGAACAGGCAAATAAATATGGAGACTATACTTGCATGAAAACATGAAACAATTCAACTATAATTAGCACTGTATACTTGAGCAAAACATGAAAAGTGCATAGCTAAACAGATGTACAGTGTACAGCTAGATGCACTTCTGCAGGGACTTGTAGGGCTAAACACTGTAGTGTTTAAGTGTGGAGTAGGGTTGTGAACCCATTAAATAAGTAATTAATGATTTCTGTAACGGGATGGAAATTCTCATGTTGATCAGGAGGATTTCTACAGCATGATGACTTGACGTGTCATTATTCAGCTTCAACTCCGTGCAGAAAGTATGACAGTTGCTGTTTATTTGCTATTATTTTTAGTTTAGGTTTTGTAGGATTTTTTTTTTTAAACAGAAAAACCCTCTCAGTTTATAGTGGATTAGAGTTCATTATTAGTGGAAGGACTGAGTGTGGGGTTATATGGGTCTACAAATAACTTTTTTTAAACCATTATTTATCTTGGTGTCTAAAGGATCTCTTTCCTCTCCTTCCCTGCTGTGCAGAGACCTTTTCACTTGTTTATCTTTGACATGCATTGCCCATAGTCTTATTTCTCGCTCATTTCTCTTTCCCTTCCCCCTTCCTTTCTTTTTCTTTTCCTTGCCTTATTTTTATTTGTTTGTTTGTTCATTTATTTGTTTATTTATTTATGAGATGGGGTTTCTCTGTGTGGTCCTGGCTGCCCTGGAACTCACTCTGAAGACCAAGCTGGCCTTGAGATCTGCCTGCCTCTGCCTCCGGAGTGCTAGGATTAAAGGTGTGCACTACCACCACCCGGTTTCTCTTTTTTTAAATCATCTTTTCTTCTTCAATAAACTTCCATTCAAATACTTCTTTAGCGAAACTGAAATAATTATGTCCCTAACAATGAAAGATATATATTAAAATCACTAAATTTATCTTTATATATATGAAAAGCTTATGATTATTAATGTGTTCAGGAATCTCAAAGGAAATGTTTCATATAGACCTATCATGGAACCTTTTTATTTGCAGAGTTATAATTGATATATGGTTCTCTGTGAGTGTTTATGACTTTAAAAAAAAGCTTCCTTTTGTGGGTTTGCCAGTTTCCCATTAGTCAGAAGCTACAGTAGAGATTGGCTATGTGGTCCTGGAGAGCACACCCCAGATACAGGCCCCAAGAAAAGAAAAATTATTATCAGCAATAACTTGCATTTTTTCAAACTGTGAAAATGCTCATTAGTATAAATAATGTTCTTGTTTTTTAAAGCTCTTTACTTGAAAATTCAAAAGCTGCAATAAAGTTGCTAACGTATAGACTAATATCTATACATTAATACTGACCGTGGAAGAATAAGTTGCCCAGGGAAGCAAAACTTTTGAAATATGTAAACATCTTAGGAGTGAGAAGCTGTCATCAGTCAGTTTCCAGCAGATAAACTGGACATACAGAATCCATATCTAGTTGTATACATCCTAATCTTCTGGTAAGATTATTATGCACTATCAAAGCTAAAATAATTTTACATTATCATTATTCAGTCAGTATGCTTTATAGATTTCCCATTCATTGACAATGCAGCATGTATGTCTTTATTTTAGTGCCTTCAAATATTTTAATGTGGTATTTTGCTAGTGGTTAAATGAACTGCTCTCTTAAGGATAAAAAGCTCTCCATTGAAATGACCTGTGAAACCAATCACATGCGTTATAAGACAGCTATATGTGGAAAAAAAGAAAGAGACTGTGTTTATTAAAGAAAAAGGTGAACTTTAGGGGAATAAACTGTATCTAGATAAAGACTGGGTATTCCTAGTATGGAAAAGCTAATATAAAACAAATGATACTGTTTTATCTTGAATATATTAATAAGCTTCAAGGATAAACAGTGAAACCTTCATGAAATCTGGGCATAAAATCACTCTGAGTAGAAAGACAGAGAGGTGGCTGCAGACTTTGACAAAGAGAAAGAAAAACAGAACAAAACAAGGTGAGCCAGCCCTGAGGGCATGACAGCAGGAGAGCTACCCTGCTGTCCCCTCATTCCCCCAACAGCGATCAGGAGAGAAGGCCATGCACCTTGCCTGAGCAAAACAGTAGAGCTGTTTGATTGAGAGGGATCTCCATGACACAGGGGAACAGGATATCCAAGAGGAGTCCCAGTGAGAGCCCATTCTCGATGGTATAGCAGAAACCAGAGGCCTCCAGCCAGACCAGTGACAGTCAATGAACACTTGCCTGTAAAGATGATTGGAAATGCTCAACATCCTTAGCCATCAGAGAAATGCAAATCAAAACAGCTCTGAGATTCCATCTTACATCTGTAAAATGGCCAAGATAAAAAATACTGATAACTACTTATGCTGGAGAGGATGTGGGGTAAAGGGAACACTCCTACATTGCTGATGGGAATGCAAACTGGTACAGCCCCTTTGGATATCAGTATGGCGATTTCTCAGAAAATTAGAAAACAACCTTCCTCAAGACCCAGAATTACTACTTTTGGGTATATATCCAAAGGATGCTCAGTAGTGCCACAAGGACATGTTCATAGCATCATTGTTTGTCATAGCCAGAACCTGGAAACAACCTAAATGCCCCTGGATCAAAGAATGGATAAGGAAAATGTGATACATTTACACAATGGAGTGCTGCACAGCAGGGAAAAAAAAAAAACCAAACCAATGACATCTTGAAATTTGCAGGCAAATGGATGGAGCTAGAAAACATCACAGTGAGTCAGGTAACTCAGACCCAGAAAGACAAATATCATATGTACTCACTTATAACTGGCTTTTAAACAGAGAGCAAAGAAAACCAGCTTAAAATTCATGCTCCCAGAGAACTTAGACAACAATGAAGACCCTTAGGGAGACATACATGGATCTAATGTACAAGGGATATAGAAAAAGCCAAGATCTTCTGGGTAAATTGGGAGCATGGGGACCATAAGAGAGGGTAGAAGGGGTGGGGAGGGCAGGGAAGGGAGCAGAGAAAAATATAGAGCTCAATAAAATCAATAAAAATTTTTTAAAAAATTTGAATTGACTAAAGGGTAAACTGTGTGACTCGATGGGACACACTACAGCTTCCATGACAGCTCTTTTTCTATTTTATTTTTGTTTTGCTTCTTTGTTTTGTTTGATTTTGATTTTCTTTTAAATTTGGTTTTAATTTGGCAGGGGATGTTGCAGGGGCAGAGGGTAAATTCGAGGAGACAGGAAGGTGAGTGGGATGAGAATGCATGATGTGATATCCACAGAGAATCAATAAAAGAAAAAAAATCCAACCAAACAAACAAAAAACCCAACATGGAGATGTCTAGAACTTGATGAGGAAAAGGAAATGGGAGCCAAGAATACTAAAACTAGAAAAGTATTGTGCCGATATAAAGACAACACACAATCTCAAGTACAAAGAAAATGGGATTAACAGATTCTGTGAGACCAATTTCAGAAGAGCATATGATGAAAGAATTACCATATAACTAAAATTTGAACTCCAGTGAAGGACTACAGGTAACTAGGGTAGGAGCCGATGGGTGGGAAATGAACTTCAATACAGAAGCAGAACTACTATTGCCACCATGCCCCATGTAGGTGCTATGCATGTCAGCAGCATCAACACCAGTACACCTATCCTGAACTCAGGACCAGGGTGGGGAACTGAAGGACACCAGTTTCCTGACTAGCAGAATGCATTCTTAGCACTCAAGCATCCTAGATAAGTCATCCCGCCTTAGTAATGCTTCCAGGTGTTTGTAAGGCAAGTTTCTTAAGACAGCTCTGAAAAAACATCTTTTTGTTGCTTCCAGTTAGTATTTTTAAATTCAAGAAAAATTAACAATCTTTAAATGTCTGATAATTCACTTTTAATAAAATTATCTACTTAATATTATTTTTCCTCTGTATATAAATAGAGACATTCCTTTATTCTGAATAATAGCTATTGCTAGGTATCTTTAGGTGTTATTTTCAGTTTCTTTGGTTGTTTTTCTCCTGGCTACACTATCTTCTTTTTATTTATTTTAAGGCAGGCCTGTGCTCTGCATCTTAGGCTAGCCAGAACTCCCAATCTATCTGCTACAGCTTTAAAGTGTTGGGTGGTTAGGATACACAATCATATCCAGCTGCCTTAAGTTTTTCAATGACCAGGCATTTTTTGTCAAAATTTTAAAATTAATAATTTAATTAATTTTTGCATGTGTATGTGGTGTGGGTGTTTGTATATGAATATTTGCATGTGTATGGGTGCAAGTGTATGTGTGGGTGTGGGTGCACATGAGTGCGGAGGCCAGGAGTTGACAGTGAAAGCCATGACTATCAACAGAATGGAAACGTTCTTCATCTCGTTCCATGATATTTGCTCAGGGAACATGGAGTTTTAGTGCACCAATTCTGGCTACCTAGTGAGCATGCTCAGGGATCTCCTGACACACCTGTCTAGGTTTTCCATAGGCTCTGGGCTTCCTCATCCTTGTACAGCAAATGCTTTATATACTGAGCCATCTTTCCAGCCCAGTAGGCACAATATTTACAGAAAAAGCTGAAAGTCATCTGGAAAAAAAGTCCACCCAGCTACATTAACTACAGTGTCTGGATGAAGTTATATAGTATATAACTCAGTATATAGTTGGTGCTTAATAAAGGCAGGCATCAGAACAGTATCAGACTGCTGATCCTGGGAACTACCGAAGAAAAATGTACAGGCTTGAAAACGGGGATATCTCAAATGTAGCACATATAAAAAAATCATCGAGAACATAACTTTAGACAAAACAATGTATGCATGAAAAGGATGAGGTCATACCATGAAGTCTATATCCACTAGAAATAGTAACTGTTAGAAATGGCTGAAGATTTTCCATTTCCAACAGAGTTCTTTGCTTTACTGACACTAAAATGTTTTCCACATTATGTAAAAGAATGGATGTGTGGACAAACAACTTTAAATGCAGTACACATGGCATGGACTAAGTAAGGAAAACAGGATGAGGTGAAAGCTTTTCTGGAGTACTAGCTAGTCTTATTCATCAGCAAAGATTAAAATCATACAGAATGGCTTCTACAGGACCACAAAGCTCTACAGTTTCACAAAATAACTTACTTGCGTGTAGGGCAGGCATCCTCTTAAATCACTAAGATTTCACATTTTAGGTTTGGTGATGTTGGCCCTGCCGTTCTCTTTCAATTGAGGAACAAACGTTGAGCCCCCACTTTTATCTGCAAGCCAATTGCTTTTGTGATGAGCAGAAAGGCTTGAGTTTGTTCTGGGCCACTCAAGAACACAGTAAACCAAGTCATTCTGCTTAAGATCTATCATCAAATACATGCAATCCTTCCTGATAATAGCTACACAATGATAACGATGAGGTATTTACTACGTCTTGCTCTTCTAATCCCAGATTCTCCACATTGGGTAGTGACATTATTCATAGGAAATGACATTATTAGGAGATGTGGCTTTGTTGGAATGGGTTTGGCCTTGTTGGAAGAAGTATGTCACTGTGGGGGTGGGCTTTAAGGTTTCCTATGTTCAGGATACCACCCAGGTTCTCAGTCACCTTTCTGTTTGTAGTACTCTCAGCTCCAGCACCACATCTGCCTGCACGCTGCTATGCTCCCCTTCATGATGATAATGGACTGAACCTCTGAAACTGTAAGCAAGTTATCCCAATTAGATGTTTTCCTTTATTAGAGATGCCATGGTTATGGTGTCGCTTCACAGTGATAAAAACCCTAGGAGAGGTAGTAGGAATTCCCCACTCGGCACGGTGCTCGTCTACTCTTCTTTGTCTGGTGTTGACAACTGTCTGATTTACTGCCTTCTCTGACTGGAAGGCCTGGTGCCTCTCAGTTCAGCTGCCTATTCGAATTAAGGCCAGCACACAGCCCTGTGACTTTGTTTGCCTCCATGTCCCTATGTAAACCAAAGTCATGATCATTTTTAATCAATATTTTAAAATGAAATTTGATCTCATATCTTTGCTCTAGCACCTCTCAAATCTCAATGTCCAAATTCCTAAGCACAACTACAATGTCCCTCATGGTCTCCACTTAATTGTCATCTCTGTTTCTTGCCTCATCACTTATTGTAGCCCATACATTTATTTTTATGTATATGTGTCTGTCTGTATGTGTATCATGTGTGTACAGTGCCCTGGGAGGCCAGAAGAAGGTTCTGGATGTGACAGTTGTGAGTCATCTGATATGGGTGCTGGGAATTGAACCCAGGTCTTCTGCAAGAGCCATCTCCCCAGACCCTACACCATACATTTAAAGATTGCACAAGTTTCTGGAATCTGCCATCATCATGGCATCTAAGACCTTTCTCTCTCCCACTTTCCTTCCCCCCACAGCTCATATATGTCACTCTTTAAATCTTGACTTCTCTGGCACTTTCTCCACAAAAATTCTCAACTCCAATACAGTTTTCAAGTCTCTTCATCTACCCCTTCTGTGTCATATTTTAATATGATACCTTTTTGTACGTCTTCCAGTTCACATTTTTGTATGTCTTGCAGTCATATAGAACTACTATTTCATTTAGCAACTCAAACAACTAGCAGATGAACTAACAGCATTCATTACTCAATGAATGTACTACGCTGACTAAATTAAGTTTTTAGTGCTAAGTGTTAATTATTGCTTCAGAGCATCCACTGCTGTGATTTTCATTACTAAGCAGATTTTCTAAAAAGTACTTAATGTTAAAATAGAGTTTGGTTCCCTTAAGTTTTAATAATATGTATCAATGATAAATTTCAGATAGTAATCCTAATAATCCAAAAGTGTTCAAACATCTGGACACAGACATGAAAGGCTTCACTGGGTGTACATTACAATACTGTTTACAATGGTGGGTTCCCAGTAATTAGATCATGTCATAGGCATCATATAATAAAGCCAGAGTATTATTTAATTTACATAACCATATGTTCAAAGTTGTGTATATATGCCTTCACACAAACCAAAAATGAAGATACAAAAATGAAACCAGCAATTAGTCCTGGAGAATGCATCATCATGACTTAATGATTTTAGAAATTTTTATGCCTGATTATAAGCATAAACTCATTTTTGTTTAGGAAAGAAGTTTCTGTAGGGGGTATTTATTCTGATAAAATGTTCCTTCTGTCCCCTCTCTAGAATTAAAACACATGCCATAATTATGAAGTTAAATTTAATCAAATAGAAATATTCTAGTGTTCAGGATACTTAAGGGCTATATATTTGATTTATAACATGGTTTCACTGAATATCATATATTTCATAATTCATTAAGTCAAGAACAGAACAAAGGATGTGGCAAGTCTCATTTGCTGAATAAATGAACTTTATCATACAGCACATTCCAATTTGTACTAAGTAACAAGTCTATTACTACACTGCATGGACAGACACTTTCAGTGTAAGTTCCTAACATTTCCACTGAGGTTCTATTATCTGTCTCATTAGAAACTGGTTATATGACGGATATATAGGATATATATGATGAAACCATAGGTCCAAATCAGTTAAAGAGAAAAGAAAAAAGAATGCCCTATTCAGTCTTTTGTCTCAAAAACAACATTTAGGGAAAACACCGATACATATTATAGTTTGGGAATGAGTCAGCTTTTGTATGAGTCTACTAAGCCACTAGGAGGGTAATTTTGGATATTTAATACAAACTTGTACCTCCTCTTTAATTTTAAATTCTTTCCTATGCTGAGAACCATGGAGAGGAGACAGGGAAAAGGAGGGGTAGAAAGGGGAGAAGAGGAATTTCTACAATTTCTTCCAACACTAAACAAGCGCTCTTACCCACTGAGTCATCTTCCCAGCATAATTTTTTTTTTAGATTTCGATACGGCCATTCAATGCCATAAGTTATGTGATATGCTTAGAACAGTAGTTCGGAGAAACTGGGACTAGAGAAAAAAAGCAGACATGACATTCTAATTATTTTACTTTGTTAATTATAACTTCATCGCATTTGTCCTACAACAGAAAAGGTTTTTTTTCTTCACAAATTAAGGGCAAATATTGACTCTTGCTACAAGTCTGACTGGTTTATTGAAGAGTAGTAAGAGCTCATGGAAATCAAAGTGCAATGCATTTTACACACTGGTGGTTTCTACATGAAGCATGAATTAGCTTACATTGAGAGCTCATATAAATAAATATAAAGAAAGCATCTATCCCTTTTGGACTGATGGAATTCATGTGTTTTATTAGGTGCAAGCAGTTTCCAAACTGCTTTACCTGACCCCTTCATGTCCCCATCCTCTCTAGGGATGCTGGTCCAGCGGGTCAAGTGAGGTTTAGATGCTGCTCCTCTGCCAGAGACAGAAGTTCATACAGTAGTTCAAACTCGCAGTGGCTGTGTGACTCAGAAAGTTTGCACATAACTTCCAGAGGGTTACTTCCTAATATGTAAAGAAGAGGAACAGCCACAATGAAGGGGCTTTCTACAAATCTTGATTTCAGTGTTATACATTTTCCCTATAGTCTTCCCTATACCATGTTACGGGCGATTAAAGGTATGGGCTCTCAATTATAGAATATTTCATTCAAGGGGAGGATCCAGTCTCTTCAATGCATATGACACAGTCTCAAACGAACTATACAGTAGCCCACAAACAAGCCTCAACATATTTATCAGGGTTAAAAACTGAACAATGTATATTCTTTAACGACAAGGAATGAGATTTGAAATGAAGAACAAAGAAATATTTAAGAATTTCAAAAGTATGGGGGATAGCATTCCTAAATAATCGAGGGGTCAAAGAAGTCACAGGGAATCAAAATACTCTGAGCAGAGTGAAATGATGATATAGGAGGGTGTTCTGTTTTGTGTTGATTTCATCGGTTAAAAAAAGAAACTGCCTTGGCTTTTTGATAGGGCAGAAAATTAGGTAGGCAGAGTAGACAGGACAGGATGCTGGGTAGAAGGCAGTATGGCAGACGCCATGGCTCTCCTCTTTGTGAGGGACGCCAGTTAGACTCATCCCAGTAAACCACAGTCATTAGTAAGATACACATTATTAGAAATGGGTTGAATCAATATGTAAGAGCTAGCCAATAAGAGGTTAGAACGAATGAGCCAGGCATTGTTTAAATGAATACAGTTTCTGTGTTATTATTTCTAGGGCTAAGCTAGCTGTGTGGGAGCCGGGTAGGACGAAAAGCAGGCCTGCTCGCCTCATCACTACAAAATGAAAGCAAACATTCAACTTCACAGAATACAGCTAAGACAGGGCTTTAGAGAGAAAAGCTCATTTTTTTTAAGTTGGTGCCTATGTTAATAGTCTTCATAATATAACATTCTACTTGAAGAAACTGGAAAAGTACTTTGTATAGTTTTGCTATACTATAAGCCTTAGGTAAACAGATCAGCAATATGGTTATTCCCACCGCCTCGTACTCTTTTCTGATTATTCCCCCCTGCTAAGGAGCATAAAAATGCATTTAGAGGAAAGAATCAGCTGGTGGCCTCTCTCTTGGCAACGACTATTTGGAATTGCTCTTCTGGGGGTCTTAAAGTTAATGTGATGACTTAAAGATAAAATTACTATAACATTTTCTTATAATCAACTAAGTGTCTACACACACACTCTGAGGGAAGCCTGGTAAGAACAGAACCTGAGCTTATCATCTCTTTTACAGATGAGGAAACTGATGCTGAAATTAAGAAATCTCTTTGAAAGACAACACCTGTCTCGATTCCTTAACTTTTGAAATCTGTTATGTACATTTGTGACCGTTTTCCTAAGACTTTTTCATATGCATTGGTTATAATGAGGTAGTCTAGTTTTGAGTTCTAAACATTTTAAATCTGGATCCATTTTCTTACAGGCACAACATATAACAAACAGATGTGGCTGGAAGACTTTAAGTGTAGCTCTCAAAACATGAAAATTACACCCAACATCACAGCTTTTCTTTGCTTATTTGTCAGCTGTTAGGAACCAGAGGACTCAGCAAAAAGGGAGAGTTCCACAAATAATGAATTCAATATTACAAAGTAAAACTATCAACCTAAATAAAAAGTATAATACAAGGGCTGGAGAGATGGCTCAGCCATCAAAGGCCAGGCTTCCATCCAAAATGATAAAAGCTACAATCCTAAATAAAACCATTTCCCTCTAAACCCAGGCAGGCGAGGTTACTCTCAAAGTAATCTCAAAAACTAACCACTGACCCAGTCCTTCCCCTATTTGATACCAGCATTCTCACTTAAAACCTTCCTCAAAGTCCTAGTTTATAACATACACGCACACACACACACACTTAAACATACACGTGCACACACACACACACATGCACACCCATTGGGCAAGGCTATGACATATATATTACTTACACACACACACATATAACATGATAACATGCTCTTCTCACCTTACAAATTTGTATTAGAAGATTCTTAACGGTAATATAACTGAACTTCCAACTATTTTTACAATGAAATTTTACATTCAATTCTTAGAAGGTGAAGGCAAATAGGGTTATTTGGGTTCATTACAGAGTGAACCATGTCAGTTAAATCAAGGTCTCTTAAAGGTCATTTTTAAAATATTAACAATAGCCACATTCTGTCCTGCTATAAATATTAAGTGTGGTCTCCTTAACTAACACAATAAATCTTTCCATACCTAAAGATTCTCCTAACATTAAAAATAATCTGTTACATCATATTTTAGGACAGACATATACTTGATACTTAAAAAACGTTTGTGGGATAACTATTTTAAAAACAATTTACAGCCAGGTAGTAGTTTCGCATACTTTTAATCCTAGCACTCAGGAGGTATATACAAGTGGACCTCTGTGTGCTTGGGCCGGTCTGGTCTACAAAGCAAGTTCCAGGACAGCCAGAGCTGTTACACAAAGAAATCCTATCTCAAAAAACAAACAAAAAACTCCAAATAAATAAACAAAAAAAGCAAATATTCCTCTCTTTGATTAGCATCTCAGTCAGGAGAAAAAGTTCTTGAGAGTCAACATGCAGCATAATGACTAGTTAACAATAATGTATTAGAGGAGCTGGGGAGCCAGCTCAATGGGAAAAGTGAGCGCCAGATCCGCAATACCCATTTAAAACTGGGCTCAACTGCATACACTTGCAACCCCAAGCACTACTGGTGGCAGAGAATGGAGGATTCTTGGAGATGGAGGGTCAACCAGTGCAGCCAAATTAATCAGCTCCAAGTTCAGGGAAGAAATATTTTTCAAAAAATAGGTGGAAAGTAATGGAGAAAGGCACTGATAGCAATCTTTGGCCTCCATACATACACTGTGAACACACGTGGATATGCAACTGTATGCAAACATGTACAAACAGTCCAACACTATATGTTTTTCTTTGGGTTCACCTTCCTATTTAGCTTCTCTAGGATCATGAATTATAGGCTCAATGACCTTTATTTATGGCTAGAATCCACTAATGAGTG
>LOEQ01009761.1:16957-41742 GCA_001685075.1 Bramus lutescens
TTGGACTTCCCACAGGGCAGGGAACCCTGACTGCTCTTTGGACTGGAGTGGGAGTGGGGGGAAGGGGGAGGGAAATGGGAGAAGGTGGAAATTTTTAATTAAAAAATTTAGACACAGAAAAAAACCCAAACAGTCCAACACTCAACAAATAAATACAATAATAACAATGTAGTGCAAATTTCAAATTGCTACATCAACAAATTGATATGGGAGGTCCTTATGTCTGTGTGTTGCTTTTATTGGTTAATGAATAAAGAACTGCTTTGAGCCTACTGCAGGGAAGAACAGAACTAGGCAGGGAAAGCTAGGCTGTATGCTGAGATGAAGAAGGGCAGAGATGCCATGGAGCTACTGGAGACAGACATGCTGAAACTTTAGCCAGTAAGCCACTGTCACATGGCAATACACAGATTACTAGAAATGGGTTAAATTAAGATGTAAGAGTTAGCCAATAAGAAGTTAGAGCTAAGGGGCCAAGCAGTGTTTTAATTAATATAGTTTCTGTGTGATTATTTCGGGTCAAAGCCAGGTAAGTGGCCAGGAACAAACAAAAAACTCTCCCCTGCAGCATCAAATTTTAAATTCTCGACATAAAAAGTACTTACTTGAAAGATTGATATGTTGGTTGCTTCATATAATCACCTATAAGGTATACATGTATCAAAATATCACATTATACTCCTTAAATATTTAAATGTATAGTACAGAATTAACGGTCAATAATAAAAACAAGAAGTATTTTGACCAATGATAAAAATGCATTATGAGTTACAGACTAGGATTTGCATGCCACTAACTTAGGCACACAGTCCTAATCATTCCATAAAATGCATTAACATAAGAGATTGTGAAACTAACTAACCAAAAGGAATCATTAGGGAATACTAAACCAACTGAAGAATTCCTGATGCTCCCATGGCTGCGTTGGTAGGCAACACTCAGCACTGTTCTTGAATTCTGGAAATATTCTAAGATAGAAAGAATGTAGAGCCCTGCTTCTACTTCAGAAGCAAGTCAACGATCTGGAAAGCTCTTGTTCACTGACAGCTACAGCAATCTACATACAACCTCTGTAGAGACAAGTGGTGCTCTTGTCCAGGACCATAAACTTTAAAGAGCACGCTGGTGTGGGATAGTTATTACTTCACAGTCTCAAAAATTACTATCCATGCTCTAAATAACATGCATTACAGACAAGCAAACAAAAACTCAATAGTTACCCTTAAAAAATGGCCATTGTGAAATATTAGAAATAAAAGTTTATCCTGCTACTTTGATAAGAATCAAACAAATGCAGAGGAAGCATTATTCTATAGGACAACTGGCCTGGCTTTTTCAACAGGTCAGTGATGTGAGGAAAAGGCGAGAATGGGGCAGAATGAACATTTGAGTCTCTCCAACTCCCATGCTGAAATTTAATCCCATTATTTGGTATTTAGAGATGGGGACTTGAACAGGAGGTTAGAGCTTTCAGGAACAGGACTGCTGTCCTTGCTTTAAGAAGGCCCCAAAGAAACACCCTGCCTTTCCTTTTTTGTGAGCACAAGAACAACAGCAAGAATCCCTACCATAACTGGGTCTGCTGGTGAATTCATGTTGAACTTGGTTGACCTTGAGAATTTTGAAACCTAGATTTCTACTGTTTATAAGTTACTTGCTTTAAGGCATTTCATTATAGCAAATTAAGTGGATAACAATAAGAATAAAGAGATTATAAATTCAACACATGCATCTTAGCTGACTTGTGGCAGGAATACATCAGCTGTGATACATATTTGAGAACACAGGGAAGTCTGAATATGGCTTGATATTAGATGATCTCTATGGAATCATTACTAATTCATAATATTATAGATATGCACGTTCATTTCAACAGATAAATGTTACAGTTTTGTGCTTTAGTGTATCCACATACTGCAGCATCTGTGAAAAGATAGAGGATACCAGACAACCACTATGAGAGCCTTCCCTGTTGTTACTATTAATATTTACTTTCCAGGATTCTTCAATTATTTTGAGTAATGTAAGATTTTTTTAAAGGACTGTCTGAACTTGCTATATGCAATGGAGTCTAGCAATCATGTAGAGAACAACCATGGCAGCAATTGTGGAGGCAGACCATGACCATGATGCTTGCAGAAGGTGCAGTCTACATGAAGAGCCCAGGCAGAGGAATTACATATATCCTCTCTCAGGTTCCTCTCCAGCCTTCCTGTTCTTTAAGTTCAGTCACACCACTTTTACAGATTCATTTGTAGATTAACCAAGGGAGTTTCTGCTAATGATACCAAGAATTTGAAAGACCAGACTAGTATCCTATGCTTTTAAACATGGAATTTTAATTCTACAAAGCAGTGCACAAGAAAAGAGGGACATCAGCATAATTTAGAAGAATTATGACTTTCAAATAGCTTGACACTGAATATTCCTTTTGAGGGACTGACAAGGTGGCTCCCTGGGAAAAGCGGCTTGCTGCCAAGCTTGACAAGCAAAGTTCAATCCTTGGGACTCACGTGGTGAAGACAACCAACTCCTTCAAGCTGCCATTTGGCCCCACACTTGCATCACGGTATGGGTACAACTCAATCTCCCACCACAATAAATAAATAACTGTAAGAATAAAAGAATAATCTTTTATCCTTTAGAAGCAATGAAAATAATATCATAATGAACTAAATTCTACTGAGATACAAATAATATATGGAAATTACAAAAGTCAGCATATTGGCAGGTGGAATCCATCATGCCCTGATGTCAGGTTTGACCATGACTCCCTAAGAGAAGATGAGTTGTAAACACCAGCTTTGGCCAATAAATACCAATACAAACAAACAAAAGAGGACTCTTGGTCATTCTTAGGACTGTTCTTGGTATTTTTGGACTTTGTCCTCTTTGAACGCAAGATTGCAGTGTGAAATCACCAAAGCTAGTACAAAGAAAGGCTACCTGAAAAGGAAAATAGAACATATCCCAACATGCAGAATTAAGGTTTGGGATGGAAGACCTCACTTAAGCTAGCCCTGGGCTCACAGTCACTTGAGTAACTTCAGTTGAGGTCCCACGCATTTCAGGGAGACTCAAGCATCCACTTGTATTCTAACACAGTTCCTAGCACACAGAATTAAAAGTTTTTGTTTAGTTACTAAGCTCAGGGATGGCTTTTATACAACATATAACTGAAACTGGATCATATACAATGAGGTGGACACCTTTAGATTTGATATGAAACTATATACACTGAAAAGTTATCAATGAGTAAATACCTAAAGAAACTCTTCATTTATGATTCTGAACCACCAGAAGTTGAACTGAATTATCTGGAATTATGAGAAAATATTAGTGTTCACTTTTACAACAGTTTAAATGTACCACTCTATCTGTAAACTTCCTATTCAAAATTGATGGAGCGTTTCACATCACAAAGACTGATGCTGTGGTAGACATAAAATACCACAGCGAACCTTAAATGAGATCCTTATGTTGAAGAGGTGTCCATAATGAAAGCAGTCAAAACAACAAAAGGTAAAATTGAAAGCCTGGAGTGAGGTTGACACTTTAACCTTATCTGAAAATGGGGCTGAAACAATGGTGGAGTGCCTTGAAACCAAATCTGTGCAGGCTCCTGGGGTGGTGCAGACTCTCAGCTCCACTGCACAGACAGCAGGAACTTTATTAGGACAGATGTAGATTTCTGGGGGGTGACTAACTAGGGTAAATGTTAATGAGTTTGTATTTTATTCACATTGAATTTTTAAATATATTTTAAAATTTAGTAATTTTGTGTTAAAATGTGTATAGCAGTAATAACAATTCATTGAAGAAAGTGATTCAACTGTAATGACTTGTTTAGGTTAAGAATGTTCTGGTAGGCACAGCAGGCACAGCACCACACTTTGAAATGAGATTACAGGATTGAAACTTTGGCTCTGTTTTTTTCTTTCCTTTTTATTTTTCTTTTTTGCTTATGACTATAGAGCCTCTGCTCAAAAAGGGGTCTAATAATAGTAACTGCCCTTAGAGTTGGTAAGAGGTTTAATGAGTTCCCATGGAAGAGTGGATACGGACAGCCAAGTGAACATTTGTTATGAACAATGCTAAAATGACAATACAGCCTCAGAGGAGAAATAACATTTTATAAACTCTCATATGCTCTAGAAAAAGCCTTGGAATGAGAAAATAAACATAAGGGGCTTCATACAGTATGTAAAACAATAACACCCATAATGCTAACAGAATTCTAATGGAAACAGATCTGAAGACATCATCTGATTCATCTTCTATTATGTGCCTTCTTGTTGTTTACATACACATTTATTTTGGGGCTGTGTTGTATGCATGTGTGTGTGCGTGTATCTCTGTGTGTGTGCATGTGGCACTCCTGTTTTCAGACAAGGTCTTATTCTGTAGTGCAAGTTGGTCTGAAATTCACCATATATAGGCTGATTGGCCTAAAATTTGTGGTGACCCTCCTACTCTGCTCCCAAGTGCTGGAATTACAGGCATGAAAGGCCATGCCTGGCTCTTCGATACAAACAGTCTAGACAAACTTTTCTACACATGGTCTGCTAGGGTTTTAACACTATGCTCAAACCTCTAATAACTTCACCATTCTTGATAACGTGTACTGTCCATGACTTCAGTCATGTTTACCATTCTATTTTGAATTCTAATCAGGTTTTGCTCTTTTAGAAAACAGAGAAATTGTCTTTCATTGGGGCATAATTTAGCTATAGTATAATGAGCAGTATCATAAACGTACATAACTCAGAGTTGTGATAGATACACATGTATTTGTATACACCACAACCTAAAGCTCTCAAATGTAGTTCTCATCATTGAGAGTTCTCTGTCAACCTAATCTCTGCCATTTCTCCTTACCATGACTAACCTGACCTGCCATAACAGCTGTTTTGCCATCAGCTCGGATGGAGTTTGCACTGGACCAGAAGTCATCATTCAACACAAAGCACTTTTGAGAGACCCAGAAATTGTGGTATATATTACCAGTCTGCTTTCTTTTATAGATAACTAGTATTCTGTATGCACATTCTCCACATAATTTGTCTACCTACCAAACAGCTGATGTAAATTTAGGTGGCTTCCAAGGTCTAGTCAGTAAAAGCTCTTATGGTATAGACTCAAACATATTCTTGGTGGGCAAAAGTTTTCATTTCTCTTGACTAAGTACTTGAGCATAATGGTTCATAGGGAACACATATTCTTAACTTTATAAAAACTATCCAACTGTTCATCACATTTTACACTTGGACTGGCAACTTGAATTTAACAGTTCTGGTTTTCTACATGTTATTTAACTCTTTTCCCCTACCCGCTCCTTCTAACCCTCCTTTTCTTCCTCTTTTAAAAGCTAATCTACTCGGCATTTGTCTTAGTTAAGGTTTCTAGTGCTGTGACGCCATGACCACAAGCAATTTGAGGAGGGAAATATTTATTTGGTTACACTTCCACATCACAGTCCATAGTTGAAGGAAATCAATGGGGGACTCAAGCAGGGCAGGAACTTGGAAGCAGGAACTGAATCGAGGCCATGGGAAAGTGCTTCTCACTGGTTTTCCCCTTGGCTTGATTAGCCTGTTTCCTTACAACACCCAGGACCATCAACCCCGAAGTAGCACCACCCTCAATCGTCTGGGCCCTCTCCCACCAATCACTAATTACAAAAATGCCCTACAGGCTTGCCTACAGAAAAATCTTAGGGCAGTATTTTCTCAGTTGAGAGCCCGCTTCCCAGATGACTCTAGCTTACGGCAAGTCGACATGAAACTATTAAGGACAATATCACAGTGGCTAGATTTTGTTTTACTGAATATGATAAAAATTTTTATGGATTATCAGCCACTTACTTGTTTTCTTCTTAAGAATGTTTAAGTTTTTGCCAAATCTTAAAGTAGTCTACTTCATTTTGGATAGTAAATTTCTGGATCCAAGTCTTTTATCAAACACATTTTGCAAATACTTCCTCCTAGTCTATAGACACTTATTTTGTTAATTTTACTGAACTCTTTCTACTTCTTTACAGAACAACTGATACTGAAATGATGTATAGTACAGTCAAAATCCAAATGCTCACCTAATAAATCCAGAAGAAAAGGCAAACCCAAGACAAGCTTTGATGAAGGGACTGGTCAACGGCTCTCACTCTAGGATGAGCTCCACTCCTTTGATAGACTGAACCTGACTGAACTTCTTTCTGGCTTTAACCACCACCATCACCCCTGCCCACACTGCACATGGCATCTAGTATTTTAATACAGTCAACATACTTATGCACATATATTAAGTATTCTCTCAACTCCTGATTTTCAAAGTCACTAAATTGGATATTATAAGGAAGGGGGCACACAATATATGCTCTAGGTTGTCAATAGCTACTAGCAGGTTCTTTCTAGCTATTATTCTTAAATCATGTAGTATAGGTCCCTGCCAAGGTCTTCTTTTATAGGCTGTGTATTGCTAGCTTTGTTAAACCTGGTAGACATCACGTAGACATGCTGACTGCTCCTATTCTACCCATACAAAAACACCTGTCTTTGCCTTGTTTGGACAGTGTTGAATACTCGTCAGCGAGCAAGGGTGGTAAAAAAGGAAGTTCAGTCTTTATTAGGCAATGACGAATGGACTGAATACTGAAATTTAAACTGGTAATAAATAGTGATGCCTAGACTCTATTCTTCAAAACAATATACTGTCCAGCTGCTAACTCACTCAAACCTTAAATCAAGAATAAGCTTACACGTCTCCCGTCTGGTATCTTTCTAGGGAGAACAGGCTGGAAAACACATTGTCAACTGATACTTTCTTCCTTGCTACTAAAGTATTATTCTTTACAAGTTTTCCTACCTTACAAATGTTAATCAACATACTTACACTTTTCACTTGAGCCAACCACATTAGCTAGGAACATCTGGCATATCACAAGGTATTATTTATTGTATGGCGATCATTTGCAGAAATAATAAAATTGAAAGCAGATATGACTTTTATTGCTACACCAGTCTTCCTTAGTCAGAAAGGCTGTGGAAAGACAGCTAAGAATAAGTTAATCTCTACTGCTCCTAAATATCTCTCCAAATGTCTACCATTGTTTAACTCAATCTCTCACTTAAAAATACCACTTACTGGATAGGATCTTTTCTTACAATGGAACCCAAATGATCAAAAATCTCTAAATTCTTTCTGGACTTACTTTTTGCAACAAGCAAACAATTTTTTATTCCCCAAATCCAGAGTGGGGTGTGGTGATACACAACAACACAGATGGTACAGGTATAAAGTCACATCAGCTCAGCATATCACAATATAACAATAACGATGGTACAGGCCTGTAGTCACAACAACACACATACTAAACCACAACACAATATATCAAACCACAACATAACAACACCATGTTATATCACAACAATACCACACTATACTGTAACACCACAGTGCAGTGACATAGATGGCCATGTATACAGTCCTGTAATCACACCAGCCCAGTACCACATTAGAACACAGCACGCTACACCACACTACCATGGATTGGCATTGGTGCAGGTCTCTAGTCACAGTCCTTGAAAGAAGAAGGTAGGAGACTGAGTCAAGACCACTCTGGGTTATAAAAGATCCTATTTCAAATAAACAGCTGAAAAGGAAAAAAGGAAAAAATTAAAAAAAAAACAGTGAAAGGAACTATAGCTTTTGTTTAAAGACTAAAAAGTTCAGATGAAAATCTAGAAATGTGTTGCATTTCAGAAGCTTAGGTGTCTTAAAAAGTATTTCAGAAGGGCATGATAGTTCTCAAAATTCATGTATATGAAACTGTTTGATGCAGACTTTAAAATGGGCAGTTAATGACTACTGAGGAAAAGAGCTGACTTTTTTCAGAGCTGCAGTCACAGGTAAGTTCTCTACAATCCTGCTAACGCCACAACCATGTGCTTGCAAGCAACCATAAGTGAACAAGAGGGACTCATGCACTGGGGAAGGACCGGTGAGATGCACTGCGAGAGGGAGAGGAGGGCGGAGACGTGACATGGTGAAAGACGCTACAAAGTTATAGACATGTACCAAACTATCAAAGAATAAATTAAACATTCAAAATGCTTCGGAGGATTGCTCTTAACCAGGAAAGTATTCACATTTGCCTTTAACAATAGTCCACACATGCTTTGTTACAACAATTTTAAAAAAGTAAGACAATTTGATTAAATCAGCTCCTTCCATAAATGATGAACTGGGTGGCAAAGGCTAAGATAAAACTGGCCCATTACAGAAGCCCTAATTTGATTAAGAAAATGTGAGGTATCTGCTAAAGAAAATAACAAAATAGCCAATCATTACAATTAGTTTGCAGTTATCTAAATCCCCAATGCCTAGAAGTACAAAGATTTATGCAACTTTTTGTTTTAAAGAGGATGGTAGTGTCAGTAACATGTCCCACAAGCCAAGCTGACAGTTCATGTGTCTTTTGCCTGGGCTTACTATGAATGGTTGTTTTTTTTTCCTCCTACTATTTCCTCCTCATGCCCCAAGATGAACTTTATCCTATGAAAACACTAACAGTAGCAGTTAGTTATTAAGACTTCTCATCTGTCTTGTCTTCCCAAGTAAAATGAAAAACCTGAAAAATACTTCTGAATAACTTTCTGATTATCAAGGGAATGTCGTCTGTGAAGTGGTTAGGATGCAATGTTATTTAAGAAGGTCCAGTATTGTATTACCACATTAGGCCCCACTGTGGAAGCTTGCTTTGGTCACTGCTCAATAAACATGTATCTGGGTAAGATGATATTTTCTTCCTCCACTAAATCTCCAGGCATTTCGTTTTGATTCTAAAGTACACAAGGACATGTACTCAACTATGTTCATAGCAGCATTGTTTGTCATAGCCAGAACCTGGAAACAACCTAAATGCCACTCGACCAAAGAATGGATAAGGAAAATATGGCACATTTATACAATTGAGTACTACACAGCAGAAAAAAAATGACATCTTAAATTTTGCAGGCAAATGGATGGAGCTAGAAAACATCATTTTGAGTAAGGTAACTTAGATACAGAAAAACATTATCACATGTACTCACTGATAAGTGTTTTTTAAACATAAAGCAAAGAAAACCAGCCCACAAATCACAATCCCAGAGAACCTAGACAACAATGAAGACCCTAAGAGACATATATAGATCTAATCTACATGGGAAGTAGAAAAAGACAAGATCTCCTGAGTAAACTGGGAGCATGGGGACCTTGGGAGAGGGTTGAAGGGGAGGGGAGAGGCGGGGAGGGGAGCAGAGAAAAATGTAGAACTCAATAAAAATCAATAACCCCTCCCAAAAAACAAAAAAAACACCAAAAGAACAGCTGCAGCTTAGATAGTTTTATATCGCTCTAAAAGAAAAAAAACTCCCAAATTAATTGGAGTGTCCCAACTTTCAACAGAAACTAGTCAAGCCCAGCTCTGCTCCATGTCAGCACCATCTACACAAGGTGATGGAGCTCCAAAGCATAATATGCCAGGAAATTCAGAGATTCTGGGTATATATTTTCTAGCTGCAACCACAACATTATGTGAGAATGGTGACTGCACTCATTGCTACCTACAGCATTCTGCATTGGGAGAGACGACTTGCCCCTCTTTTATTTCAAAATTACTTTCTCCAAATATGACAGCAACAAATCTTTTTCAAAAGGCTTAGAATTGCTCATTGTTAGACAGTATTGAGGTTACCAAGTTTTGTTCCAGATAGCAAAAGTTTAAACATGACCACACTAACTATAAACTTGGCTCATAACAGTAATGATCTCACACCAGCCTGTAGGCACTACAGGGGTGGGGAAAAAAAAGAAAAGAGAAAGATAGAAAACTAAGTAACACAGCCCTTGAATGTATTTAGCAATATAGCTTCCTCTTGGCAAAAATGTAACAAAAATTTCTAACAAAATCTTGACTCCTAGGTGTACTACGTGGATTTCTTATAGAGGAATTAGCATGTCTATGCTTTATAAGTACTATAATAAACTTCTAGAACCAGGAGAGCAGACTACTAAAGTAAAAAATAACTTATGATGCTAAGCAAGGGCTGGGATGGATCTCTATGAGGACACCTATAAATAAACCTCAGCGCTAAAATTGAAACAAATAGCTGTAGACACAGCTATTTCTAAGAAGTGTTTTCTTTATTTAATACTAAAGTACAGAACATTAATTCTATTAATAATCTCCAACAAAGATCCACTGTATAAAGCAGCACACTATGAAAACAAAAGTTCTAGCCCTCTCATCCATAAGCTGTCAGAAAGCAGCTGCTACGTGCAGAGAATTGCCTAAGACACTGAAGTCAAAGCTAGATAAATACCTCTCAGATCCACCAGGACAGGTACTACTGAAAGCAGACAAGCAAATGACACGACTATCAATCCCAAAGGCAAAAATAATGAGCGCTACTTTCTGGAGAAACTGGTATGCTGTACTATTAGTGGTTATGTGAAATGGAACAGTTGCTATGGCAAACATTAGAGCAATTTCCCAAAGAATTAAAAAAATAGACTTTCCATACGAACCAGCAATCCCGCGGAATGTAGGCTGGCAAGGAGATATTTACAGCCAAGAAGTGGAAGCAACCTAAATATCCTTAGAGATGAACAAAGACAATATGGTATATGCATACAGTGGAATAACTTCCACACTTAAAAGAGAAGAAAATTCTTATAACACAGCATGAATGAGCCTTGGAGAACATATGCTAAGTGATCTGAGTCAGTCACAAGACTGTGGGAGTCAACATAAAAGATACACCTGTAAGCAGAAAGTGAAACTCACTGACCCAAGAGACCCAGACTATACACATAAAATGGGTAAGCTGGTAAATTTTACATGAGTTCTACTTTGCTTAAAGTTAAACTTAAAAAAAAATCCTTAAAGTGAACTCTGGGGTGGAAGGAGAAAAATATTATGGCTCAGCAGTGATTATTATTTATGGTATGCAGAATAAGTTTCACTAAGCTTCCTCAAAGGGACATGGAAGTTAATGACTCATACCCCAAAGAGTTATAAAACTCATTTTTATAACAAAAAATTGTTTTTCGTCATTTATTACCCATAGCACAGTAATTCCTACAAGAGAAGCTTCTCTGTTGTGGCACCTCCATTACATTCTGGACCTTATCTAGCTATTAAAAAGCTTCTCCTTACTTTTGAGTACACTTTTGCCACCTAGCTCCTTTCAATCACTGCTCTTGGTTCTGTCCTACAAGCAACAGCAAGTACAGGAATAACCTAGTTCTTTGGTGTGAACAACTTTTTTTTTTATTGTAAAGGCTTCACAAAAATACCTTAATATTGAAGTCTTTGGTTTTTTTTGCAGTAAGTCCCTCAGTCCAATGCTTTAAACAATAAGTAAGAGGAAAAGATAATACTTTAAATTGTTGTCTCTTACAATAGAGTTTAAAGGCTGAGGCAGGAGACTGCCATGGCAGAGACCAGCCAGGAGTACTTAGGAAGACCCTTGTCCAAAATCAAAACAAGACAAAAACCCAGAAATCCATGGCTCAAGATGATGTAAGTAGACACAAAGGGAGGCCACTTGCTTTAGACTTTCTATCTGAAAATGCAAATATGAAAGGCTCTTTAATGAATTGTTTAACTCACAAACAGATCTCAGTATAGTATTTCTGTACATCGTGTTGTTATTGTTGTTGTTGTTGCTGCTCCTCCTCTGCTCCTCTCCTGCTAACTCTTTATACCCTGCCATTTCCAGGAACTCCCTTCGGAAAGCCCCCAACTTCTCAATCACCTGGAATCAGACCTTGAAACACTGTCTGCCTCTCTTGTTTTTCCTAAAATAACCCTCAGAAACTTACTAAATGCTGCTCAACAAAACACTCCGGGCTGACAAACAGAACAGAAGCACGGTAAGCTCTGAACACCCACCAATCTCATTTCCATTTGTGTTAGAGATTTCAACCATGAAGTACTTAACCAGCCTGAAATGATAGAGTATTTTCAGTCACTGTGATCTCTGGGGTAATTTGCACATATATAAACACGAAATAAATCTAAGCACTAACTAGCATCAAATACTAAATTACTAAAACACTGCAATCAATTACTTATGTTTTCATCCCTCAGAAAAATCTCTTGTGTTTTAGCATTGGAACTTTATTTCAGGAAATAAGGAAAGCAATTTAGGTAATAGAAACATGTTCTCTAAATTACACTGGTAGGCTACATTATGTACTGAAATTGTTATTAAATGTTTCTGAAAAGTCTGGTTTCAAGCACTTATTAGAAGCTTTATTAGCTTTTAAAAGGGTTGGAATTCCCCTGAAAAGGGAAAAGAAAATGAATCAAATAAATTAAATGTCATTAAATTTTCAACAAAGTACAGAATTAATGAACATCCAGTGAACTTCCTTACACTTAGTATTTAATTAATAATAAATCTTCAACTGAAATACGCAAAGGTTTTTCTTTGTATCTTTTACTTGATTACCATTTAAGTTAAACCACATGGATAAGTATAACATTTGTCAATTTTTATAATACATTTTAATAACCATGACAAAATGACTATAACTATATTTCTACTTTCATTTTTTTTCAAGACTATACAAATTATGGCTGGATGTGGTGACACACTCCTGTAATTCCAGCATAGGCCAGATGAGAGAATGGTATCAGTTCAGAGCCAGTCATGAATCCAAATCAAGACCTCATTCAAAAGCAAGCAAATTTCTGCTCATGCTTAGAAAGACACAAGGCCACAGTTACTTCTTGAAGTACCTGTGTTGTTCTGTTGTATAGAAGGTCCTCCAAAATTAAAACCTTCAGTGCTGGAAGGAAGTTCCTCAAGAAACAGGGTGTTTGGGGCTGGAGAGATGACTCAGCAGTTAAGAGCACTGGATGTTCTTGCAGAGGTCCTGAGTTCGATTCCTAGGAACCATATGGTGGCTCACAACCATCTGTAATGAGATCTGGTACCATCTTTTGGCCTGTTGTCATACATGCAGGTAGAAACATTGTATACAAAATAAATAATCTTTTAAAAAAAAATGCCGCACACCTTTAATCCCAAGCACTTGGGAGGCAGAGGCAGTGAGTTCAAGGCCAGCCACACCAAAAAACTCCAGAGAAGCCCTGTCTTGAAAATCCCCAAAAAAGAAAGAAAGAAAGAAGAAACAGGGTGTTCTAAGATATCTCTCAGGTATG
Organism: Bramus lutescens; assembly: GCA_001685075.1. Classification (NCBI taxonomy): domain Eukaryota; kingdom Metazoa; phylum Chordata; class Mammalia; order Rodentia; family Cricetidae; genus Bramus; species Bramus lutescens. The sequence goes on from LOEQ01009761.1 coordinate 30,171, forward strand.
CTGAGCTCCTGGAAGAAGACGAGTCCAGCCAACCTGCTTACAACAGGCTCAGAGCAACTGAGCCACATGAAAAGGGCACTTTCTAACTCAATTAGCTACCTGAGGGCTGTGCATGTACCCCAAGTTCCCAGCTTGTGTGAGCTGTACCCATGTTAGGCAGGTTTTGATGAAGCAGCTGTCTTTGAGTCTTTACTGATCCTGGAACCTCTCACCATACTTCTCTGTGAGTAACCCAAGTAAGACTCACTGGCTTGCCAAGAGAGACTTTGGTGGTATCTGCATGGTTTGTTGTTGGTTTCCTATTTGGGGAATTTTCACATCTCCTCAGAAACAATTTTACACATCTTCCTCAATTTAACAAAACAAAGCCTACCAATTCTTTTCTTTATTTTATTCCTAGAAAATAAGGTTCTTCCTGCCATTATAATTATTTTCTAAAAATGCAGATATATGAAATGTATATAGTTTTAAGTCCTATTAGGATAGAAATGAAAGGGGACTATCAATATCTCTGGGGAATTATGTCATTAATAGAGTTCATGATTAAACTTGAAATGAGATCTCTTAACATTTTAAATATTCTCTTAACATTATTTAATTAGAACTGAGATACTAAACCAGGCATGGTGAAGCATACCCATAATCCTAACACTTGAGAGGTTGAAGCAGTAAGATCAGAAGTTCAAGACCAGCCTTGGCTACATAGCAATTTTGAGACAAGGCTGCCTCTAAAAATAATAATGACAATACTTTAGATATTAAAATTAATGTATACATAATGCATTGAATCCTTGATTGTATCTTCTTTTATATAGAAATTATATTATGTTCTTTTGATTTTTCTATGATGAATGAGGATGCCAGAGAGAAACTGTCTAATTTTCCTGATTACAGAGTCACAGTGGTATTTTCAGAACCTCAAAGTAAATACAAAGAGCAAAAATGTTAAAAATCTTTCAAAAACCTTCAAGGTTCCTACAGAACAAGAGAAGCCAATGTTGGGCAATGTTTACCACCTTCCTTCTTACTGATATATACAACTGACTATTAAGTAGCTAGTTTTTCAAGGAATACTACTTTATCAAATTAAACAAAACCAAAGAAGTCAAACTACATAAAACTACTTAGAAGCCCTGTATTGATCCTGGAAAGATTAAACCTCCTAGTTGTTGTCAGTGGCTTTTCTATAAGAACTTGAAGACTACAGCCAAGACCTTACTAGCAAAGGCATTTTGAAGAAGAGGTAAGGCTTGAAAGCTATAGTAGACCCTTTATCTGCTGTGATAAGAAACTGTAAACTGAATTCTGTTTCTTACTGGGATTCACTACAGCAATATGAGAAAGTGGACATGTGGCATGGCTAGAGCAATGTTCTAGGGGAATCAGACCAATAACACAGCAAAGGCCACTGGAAGACAAAGCAGGAAAATCAGTGATATTACAATGCTGAGAGCCAGGGGTCGGCAAACTTCCTGTGGATAGATCAGGTCTTGGGGGTCACATGCTCTGGATCACAACTGCACAGGTCTGCCATCACAGCACAAAAGCAGGAACAGGTCAGACGCAGTCTAATTAATGTGACTTTTTTCTATTACATTTTATTTTTTTAAAAATGGGCAAGTTGGATTGGGTTTGCACAATTTAGATTAAAAAATATTAAAACTTAGTAAAGATGCCAGTGAAAATAAAGAGAAATGGATCTAAAATTAAAACGTAACCTGATTGGCAGGTTTTAAGGACTGACTAGACGTTTCAGTAGAAGGAAAGAAATGTGCAGGATGATCTCTAAATGCCAAGGCTGAAATTAGGTATGCAAGGCTGTATTTACTGCAAGAGAGAATCTAGGGCAGGGAGTAAATTTGTTAAAAATAATTGTACCTTGGTTGGGCATGTTTAACTTGAGGTTCTGGTGGGACATCCTGTGTAACTGACTTATAAAACACTTCTCTGTCTCCTGGCTTATCAATGAACATATTTTCTCCAATTATTTCCAACTGTTACTTTTCTGGTTGGTGTGACAAAACACCTAACAAGGCAACTTTAAGAAGAAAGGGCTTATTTTGGCTCCCAGCTCAAGGGTACAGTCTATCTTGGTGGGGAAGGCCAGGCAGCCAGAGCAAAGGGTAGCTTGTAACATTGTTATGTATTTTCTTTCTCATTCAGTCCCGGACCCCAACACAGAATAGTAACACCCACATATGGGAATCTTCCCACCTCAGTTAAACCTCAGACACACTTCAGGAGATTAGGTTCTGGGATGATTCTAAATCTCGTCAAGTCAGTTTTCAAGATTCATCATCAAATTGACAAAGCTCTCAAAATTGTCCTCACCCCTATTCCCAACACCTTGCTTTCCTGTCTTTAACCTGGGCTCAGAATTGGCTAGTAGGCTTTAGGTCATAGTACTCTCTAACCCATTGGTCATACTAGGCTTTACCTTTTCTCTAATAGCTTCATAACAATGCACAAGTCCTATTTTTATAAATGAATCCCTGTCTACTTGTGATAGACTGACAGAGGCAAGCAATTGCAGTTCTTTCTTTAGGTACATTCTATTACCTTCACCTGGAAAACTTATTTCATAAAGATTTGTAGATATTATGCAAAAATCTTGTGCAGATAATGAAAAAGCTCAGAGCTCTCCCCAAACATCTGTTTTTACACGAGTATGGATTAGCTTTTTAGTGTAGAAGAGAAAGTTAAAAACACACAAAGATCCGTAACAATTGGCTTCCCTTCTTGTCCATTGCTCAGAACTTTGAAAGAGTCTCCATCAATTTGTTATTACAAGAAGACTGTTGAGTGCAGCAGTCACTCATCCTATACCTGGTCCCTGCTGCTGGCCCTCCTTGGCACAGCAGCTTCTTTGGAACTATGTTCGCTACTTGGCAATCAACTGTTGTTTTTGCCATACTGACACTTGCAATCCTGATTTCTAAGCCACAGATCAGAGATATGGCTCTGGTGAGGGCTTACATTCTTTGTCTGAGTGCTAACTGCACCAGCAGGGTTCCAGTAGGAACTGTGAAGGACAAGATCTAAGAGAACTTATAATTTAAAGTTTTGAATCCGCAGATGATCCTGCCCAAGTAGTTGACCAAGCAGTTCCTGTGTCATTATAAAAAGTGTGGGTCATCATCTTTGCTTATTCTTCTTTGACTCAGTTACCTTGTCTTCTTTCACAGCCAACTTTCCTGTGTTTCTGCAAACACAGGAAAACCTTTCCCTTACAAAATTACCAAAGACTCTTAACTCATTTTCTGTTTCTAGTTCCTCCCATCATTAATCTACTTTATCAAGGTAGTATTCAGCAATCTTATGTAAACGCCCAAAGAAATTTAAAACAATCTACCTCAAGATCCTACTCCTGTTTCTAATATTTGCCTGGGGAGATAGTTGGACCTTTCCTATTCCTTCTATTGCCAGACCCACGCTCTCTTGCTCTGATACTTTCTTCAGTTCCCTCTGAAAAACAATGAGTTCTGTCTACCCATCTTCATCCTTCTAGGTTTAAATGCTTCCTATTCTAGAAAGTTTACTCTGTTGACAAACATCAATTATTCTTGCCTTAAATATGTTTACTACTGTTTCTAAATGCTTACTGATGAACTTCTGTGTCTAATTCCACTACATTTTTAGACTATAGCTTTTATTCCTCCTTGGAATCTTCACAGGATTCAACATAATTCAATAAATTGGAAATAAATACTACAATATGTTTATTTACAACAAATATTTTAAGGGTCAAGACTTTAATTCTCACATCTTTATGTCTATGTACCTAGTACATTTAAGGGCCTAGTAAATGTATTTAGAAGACACGAGAACTTCACTTATTCTCTTATTTAATAAACATGTCCTGAGCACCTAGGGTACGACAGACACAGAGGCTGGGAACTCACGAAGGGATTAAATTGAAAACTTAAAAACAATTCAATCTCCCATTGTTTTGAAATATATTCTTTTCCAGAAAAAAAGGGGGGGGCAGGCCAGACAGCGTCTCAGTTCCTCTGGGTCAAGTTTTCAAAGTGTGACTCATTACGTTTCACAGATTCCCTAGGCAAAGAGGGTCACATTTAGACTTTAGTACAAAAATCATTCTCAGTCCAAATATAATTATTTTACGAATGTGGCCAACTTAGATTATCTTGATCTGTTCTTTTCTCTTTGATGCAAAAAATGCAAGAGCCCACTGGTTATTCTATGGCTCAAGGTTACACCAGTCAGCTTTAATACTTCTAGAAAATGGGCTTTCCAAAACACTGTGTGTCACAAGAAGGGGCACCTGAGTATTAATTCTGCTTCTCCCTCTGGATAAAAAGTGTCCTTGCTGATGCCGAGTTTGGTTCAAGAACTAAGAAAGCCTAACAATTATAAACATTCCCTTAAAAGGAGAGCCACAGATTGCTAGTTCAAGTTCTTCTGGAATAGTGATGAAAAGGAAGAGCCTACAGACTGTTAACTCTTTCAGAACAATGAATATAAAACTAAATGATATATGAAATTTTATTGACTCAGTAACCTTGTCGTGCTTGTATATGCTTATTGCCTATTTAAGGTCATTAAAACCAAAAGAAACTATGTATCTGTTTCTCCCTGACTTTACCCCTGAGAAAACACTGGATCTTGATTAATTAAATTGAAAAAAATTAAGCTAAATGAATACAAATGTGTGTGTCCTCTTATTTATCCATAGCCAACCCAAACCACTATAGTATGTTTTTGTTTTTAAAAGAGACAGTAAAACTCATCTAATCACTTTCACTGAGGAAGTTTGCTAGTCACTGAGGAATGGGTCAAGCACAAAAACAATACTAATTGTGCAGACACTCTTGCTCAAATATATGAATATATCCAAAAATCTCCAGGGAGACTGTTATATCAGTAAATACAACTAGAGGGGTGTGTGTGTGTATCTGGCTCTTTTTTTTAAGAAATGATACCCCAAACTTTGTAAAGAATATAACACCTCCTCAGCCAAATCTATTAAAATTTCAACCTTCAAAAACTTCCAATGGGAAAGTCTGTAAAATAACAACTACTAGTCCAGCTTTCAGAGGTTGGAAGTTTAACACAATGCCACACTAAAGTAAAAGATAAAACACTACATAAAAAGACTGCAGTGAGGTGAGGTTTCCTCTCTTCTTAAACCGGGAAATACAGCACAAAATGCATTTTTTAAAGCCTGAACTGTTTTCTTATTGGTTTATAAGGAGAAACCATTCTGCTACTGACAGTAGTAAGTTTTTTTGTTTGTTTGTTTGTTTTGTGAGACAGGATTTCACTGTAACTTTGGAACTTGTCCTGGATCTTGCTCTGTAGACCAGGCTGGCCTCAAACTCATACAGATTGGCATTCTCTTCCTTCAGAGTGTTGAGATTAAAGGCATGTGCCATCACTACCTGGCCTAAGTATATTTTCCAGTGTGTGTGGTGTGTATATGCATGCATGTGGGTGTGGATATTAGAGCTTGACATGTATTATCTGCCTTGATGAGTTTTCCAATTAATATATTGAGGCAGGGCTCCTGAACCAATCCAGAGCTCATCAATTCCCCTTATCTCACTAGCTAACTTCCAGGAATCCCGTCTCTGCCTCCCAAGTACTGGGATTACATGTGAGTCATTACACGCAACAGTCATTAACATGGGTGCTGAAGATTCAAGCTGTGGTATTTGGTAATGGACTTTATTGACTCTCCATGGGAAACCTTACTTTCTCTGAGGAGTGGATGGGGAGGGGTGGGGGAAGGTGAGGGGAGTGGGAACTGGGATTGGTATGTAAAATGAGAAAAGATTGTCTAAACAAACAAACAAATATATAAAAGCGAGAGGTGGCTAAGCAGGTAAAGGCTCTTGCTACCAACCTTAACAATCCCCAGAACAAACATATTGCAAGAAGAACCGACTCTGGCCATTGTATATGTGCATGCGTCTTCCACATGCACGCACATGCATGCATGCACACATGAACACACACAAATAAACATTAAAAACTAGAACAAAAGTAATTAAGTAGGTTATTCAAGACTAACATTTTAAAATCGTCATCTCAAGAAACAAAAAATGTAATTAATAGTATTGCCATTTTATACCAAGTGTCCACTCTCTGATAATATTTACTATTATAAAAAAAATCATAAGTCTTAAAAGCTGAACTCACTACATAAATAAAGAGGGAGTTTTCACTTCTCAAAGTTTCTCATTTGGACCTGGAAAAGGCCTGAGCTTGAATAACTTGAACCACAATTACACACATCCAAGAGCAGCCTACTGCAGACATAAATGTTTGTTTGTAACATTTGGTGGGGACGAAGTGGCAAACACAAAGGCCACCCTTTAAAAAAGTTTTCCCAGTATATGGAAAATCTTACTTTCTCATTTATATAAAGTGGTCCTGGAACTCGGATAAATACAAGTCTTCAGAAATAGAAACATCACAGCAGCCTTACTAAACTTAGCATTGTTCTCAATGATGGACATATTTACTGAGCTCCACCTTTAGCAAACAAATGTAAAAGTACTGAAAAGTAAGCAGCCCTTCTATCACAGAACACCAGATCTAAGAATGAAGACTGAAGAGATGTTACTGACAGTACTGTTACTCTGTCAGGTGACTTAGATGATACCATGGATTGTCTCCCTCCAATCTGAGTTGTGAACCAGACTTTTGTCAAAGGTTGTAGTAAGTCATGCCAAATCAGGCTTGATGTGAATGGGTCAACTTAACTCTAACCAAATAACTAAACTAGGAACATGACTTGCTTTTCTCTTTTTCTAAAGGTCGATGCCTGGGACCTCTACGGAGAGTAGTAGCCTTATGAAAATTCTACATGGTGCCAAGAAGGGCAAAAACATCTTCACAGAGGAAACTGTTGATTGGCAATTGAATGAAACTAAAAACATAACAGTAAAGAAGAGCCTAAAAATAGGCATAGAGAGCTCTGCAGAGGCCAAGGCAGGGAATACTATTTGTGCTGAATGTCCTGAGAGTCACTTCTTTCCTTTTCCTTTCCATTGTCTCCTAGAGCCATGAAAAAACACTAGGTTGCATCAAGCATTTTGAGAAAAAAGCAGTCACAGTAACAAACTTAACAGTAAGCTGTTAACTAACATTCACTAAGTGATACATCTATTACTTATAAACATGATAAGAATAATACAGTCTCATCTAGTGGCTTAAATGAACTAACTGTGTATCTGAATATAATATTCACATATTTGTAAAAGTGGTGTGATGTGGGATTCCCCTCTGTATGCTATGAATATATTTTATTACCATTGGTTAGTAAAGAAGCTGCTTTGACCTATGGCAGGGCAGAATAGAGCGAGAGAGAGATAGAGAGATAGATAGATAGAGAGAGAGAGAGAGAAAGAGAAAGAGAAAGAGAGGAGAGAGAGAGAGAGTAGGTAGAATCAAGGAGATGCAATGTAGCTGCCGAAGGAGAAAGACGCCAGAATCTTACTAGTAGGCCACAGCCTCATAGTGATACATAGATTAAGAGAAACAGGCTAAAATGTAAGAGCTAGCTAGGAATACGCCTAAGTTATTGGCCAAACAGTGTTATAATTAACATAGTATCTGTGTGATTATTTGGGTCTGGGTGTCTGGGAAACGAAATGCAGTCTCCATTTACAAGGTGTGTCGTATAATTTATGATAGTTTATAGCATCTGAATCTTTTCCTTAGTCAGGCATTGTGGCTCATCCCTGAAAAACGAGTATGTTAGATACTTAAGCAGGAGGAATGCCAAGAGGAAAGGCTAGCCTGGGCTATTATATAGGAAGAGCTATCAAGTAAGAGCTTTTCTCAAAAGACCACTCCTCCCACCCCAAATATATTTCTTGTGTTATGCAATTTAATGACTACTTTATCACCAAAATTAACCAAATAAGTTTTAAATGTCGTTTGCTTTTTATTCTCCAAATATTAGCAGTGTCAAAAATAAGCTTAAAAGATACATGTGCACAAGAACAGCATAAATAGCACAAGACCCACATCCTTTTTTCTTTAGTAAAGAACAAAATAGGGGCAAGAGAAGGGGCTCAGTGGTTAAGAACTTTGTCCTGCCATTGTCCTTGCAGAGGAATACAGTTCAGTTCCCAGCACCCCATCAGGCAGTTTGCAACCACCTCCAGCTCTTGCTTTAGGGGTGCAATGCCTCAGACTTCCACAGGCACCCACTCACAGACATATATACTTTAAAAAGAATAAAGTAAGCTTTTTCCATAAAAATTATAAAAAATATCTTATAAACAAAGCCAGAGAAGTTGATGAATTTATAATTCTAAACAAGTTTAGAGGGAAAAGACATTACTGAAAGATACGGGATATTTCAATAATGAATAAAGTTTGTTATATCAAAAATTTGACCATTAATTGTAGCAAGCTATTACTTTTCACAGAAATGAATACACATTATCTATATTTAGTAAGATAACATCATAGAGTAATATAGTTATTTCCACTGCTAATTTACATAATGGAAAGTGAAAACGTTTGCTGTTTCCACACCCCAAGCCAAGGTATATAATTATCTTTGCCAAATGCTCAGCAATCTACACTTTGAGTGCATGAGACAACGATGGCCAGGACTACATCTGTTTTACGGACATTTATGTGAGAAGGGAGAATGCTGGCTTAGTCTGTAATCCTGGGAAAACGTGGTTTAAACATTTATTTTAAATAGAAAATGGTCATAAAATTTGCAGTTAGAATATTTAAAATCATATGATTTAAAGATACTACATCAAAGCACAGTGAACAATTTGGAGAGAAATATTCCATTGTTCAGAGATTTTTAGTTCACCATTATGAGCTTTAAATGATAGCTTTATACATAGCAAAATAAAGATATACTTATAGATCTAACGTTCATACAAAACCCTATCTTTTCCCAGTGCTTGCTCTCCTTTCCCAGTTTGCTGATTTAGATCTTAAAAGATGTGTCTCTGTGCTGTTAAAAGGGGACCTGTGCAGCAGGCTCCAGGAACTTTCAGCTTTGGGGATGGGAGCCAGAGAACTCCCAGAACTGCAATCCCCTTTCCTGTTCTATAACTGAATCCAAGGACAATCTTTAGAAACAATTCCTGCCTCTCCAAATATGAACCTTACTTCTGGAGATGGCTCAGGGGAAAGGATTAAGAGCTTAGGTGTACACAAGCTTGAAGAAACTACAAGGCCTAAGCATATGAAGAGGAAACTCTTGGCCCTATGTATAGAATACATACGTGTCCTTGTGTGTCCTTGGTCTAAAAAAGAACAGTTGAACTTGTTTAAATCAAAAAAAAAAAAGCAGCACAGACATCAGTACAAGTAGAAGAACACTTAGAAGAACCTCTGAGGTCCCCTCTGAAGGTGACACTGCACTGAGAATCAGCAGAGAGGAGTGACTACCATGTCAGCATTGTAACAGCATGTTATAGAAATCCAGAATGCCCGATTATAAACCCAGGTAAAGTAAAATGTGAAATTACTGCAAATCTCATATGTGGACCTGAACAACTGCATCACATCAAAGTACTCTTGGCTTAGGAAAGGAAAGCATTTATGACAGAAAGTACAGTGGTACAACAGGAAGGGACAGTACCAGAGCACGGTGGGTGGAAGAGCTCACTTAAAGTTAGAATCAGAAAGTGCAGTTAGGTTGCAGAGGACAGAAATCAAAGCTGTACTTATCACAGTTATCCAAAGAGATGTAGTTCAATAAGCAGAAAAATTCCAAAACACCAGCTTGGCTTTAGTCTCTTTAGAAAGTAAATTTGGGGTGCTAAAAATAGATCATTTAATAAAAATAAAGAACTAATTGTGAAGTCACATGCATTCAAAATTCACAACTGATTTCCTACCCACTTTGTGTAGTGATGTACATATTTAATCAATTGTTTATTATCCGAAGAGTAATTCTATACAGTGTGACTAACCAATAGCATAAAAGCTCCTGTAGAGTCCCAAAGTTACTTGCAGTTTCAATCAGAAGTCCTGGCAAATAGGTTCAAAAAAGAGAAGTAATGGATAGCTTGTGTGTCCTGAGCAAATGATGAATCTAACTTAGGAGATACTAATTTCCATGATACTCAGAAGCTCAGCATTCTCTACTTACATTTTCTGGCAAAGTTAATAAACCCCCACCCCCTAAATTAAAGCCATAGGAAAGTGAGAACCCAAACTGATCATGCCATGGAAAATCAGCTTGCAAAGGCATCCAGGTTGCAAGAATACAAGTACTGAAAGCAGTTAATTGAGGATTAGGCAAGTTGTGCCATCAGGGAAAACAATCTAACCATTCCTACATCACACTACACTTGGCTTTTATGGCCCTTTAAACTGCAGGAAGAATCGCACAATGGTGTAACACAAAGGTTGTCATAGAGCACAGATGATGACTCTGACTTCTCTTTCTCTGCTATGAAAGCAACTCCAAGTGTGCTCTCTGCTTCCTGAAGTAGTCTATTTATGCAAGACACAAAGTGCCTTCAAACTAAAGCAGCTGTCAACAACATGGTCTCTTTAAGTGTGATCTGACTTGAAAGCATAACTGGAGTTTTTAAACATTCAGAATCAGGAGATTACACAAATAAACTGGTATGTATGTGTGTGACAAAAACCACTAATAATTCATTATATTTCTACTGTGGTAGGAGCTTTTGATATATTAACTCACTTATCTCCACAACAATTCCTGTACAGGTTTTCCCCATGTTGATTCCAAGTCCAATTAAGGTTTCCCGCCGCACTTTTTTGTTAAGTTTTTGATTAATTTTATCGTTGATGTGAACAAGCACCTGACAGATTAAACTTAAGGAAGGGCAGCGTTATTTTACTTAGGTTTTAGTGACTCATCAGTATGATAGGAAGGCTGCAATGGAGAAGCACTGGAAAAGCAAGGAGCCAGAGAAAGGGTCAGCCCCAGGACATGGCCTCTGTGATCCCCTCCCTCAGACAGGCTACCTTCCATAGTCCCAATATTTCACACAGTCTATGGAAAAATCTCAATCCAGAGCTGGGCATGATGGCCCACACCTGTAATTCTAGCATTTCAGGGGAAGAAGAAAGATAGGAGTTCAAGGTCATCCCCTGCTACAGAATGATCTTGAGGCTAGACTTGGATACATGAGAACCTATCTTTAAAAAGAAAAAAAAATCAGTATATTAAGTCATTCATTAGATGAGTGTCCCCATGATTTAATTGTCTCAGGCAATGAGTTCACTGACATACTCTTATATTTTACTATTACCCTATGATTTCTCAATCTAATTAGTCTAATCTAACTGACAAGATTAACCATCAAAATTTCTTTAGTCTTCTTTTCCAGTGTCCCTTCTCTTTTATGAGAAAGAATCTCACTCTAGGCCTCAAATTTTCCTCCCGTCTCAGCCTTAGAATAAACAAGACCATAAGCATGGACCACCGTGCCCTGTTGTTGTAGCTCAATCGTATTATATAATACTATTGTAAGTCACTTTAAAGTGAGAAAATGGATGGAACTATGAAGGCGTAAGTCATAAACAATCCCACACCAGTTGGGAATTAAAGGGGTATTTATTTTAAGGGTAAAACTTACAAAGCACC
>LOEQ01009762.1:26345-50507 GCA_001685075.1 Bramus lutescens
GATATGGGAGCAGGGAAGTATATATCTTAATTAAGGGAGCCATTTTATGGTTGACAAAAGACTTGACTCTAGAGGGGTTCCCAGGTGTCCAAGGAGATGTCCCCAGGTTGTTCCTTGGGCAGCTGAGGAGAGCGTGCCTGAACTGGCCCTATCCTATAGCCACACTGGTAAATGAGCAAAATTTAACATGTATAGAATGTGTAAAAGGCTAGTTAAGAAAAGTTTAGCATTCACCTTTAAAGGTGCCACTTATGGTAATGAAAATATTTATTAATACTCTTAATTATTTATTTTCTGAAATGAAAATATAATTTCTTAATTTGCCATTTCTTGTCTTTTCTCTAGGCCCTCATCTGTATATCTCCTTTGCTCTCTTTCTCAAATCCACAACTTCTTTTTCTTTAATTGTTGTTACATATGTTCCTAAATATATAAATAAAACTTTCTTAGTCTGCATTATGTTACTCACATATCTATGCTTTCTTCATTTTATAGAGGACACTAAGGCGTAGGCAATTTAAATGAATTATTACAGAGTTGGAATTCCATCATCCCCTGACTCTCAAGTGTATCTATATTTTAATTTTGAAATATTTTAAGGAGATTTTTGCAAGTTTTTAAATTTAAATAGTTTCTCATATGATACTGTTATGGTTTAATTACTTTCTAAGTACGGGGAATTTGGATTTGTTTCAGGGAGCTTTATATCATAAAATCAATGTGTTTCTTTGGAGAGTTCAAATGCCTTGTTAGAAAATATGTTTGCTGTTTGAAAATCTGACCTTTAGCTTATCTCCTTCTTATCTTCATTTGATAAAGATTGAAGGAGGCATGCTTGTCAAATGCTTTGAATATTATCTGGCATTGCACAATCACTCAAAATTGATATTTCCATGCATTTTTGATTAGCCATGCTCTGCTGAATAGACCCTTCACTCATTGAGCAGATGATCTTAGTGACAAGTAGATTCTCTACAGGTGGTTGTATTATTTTCATAGGAGCATTATGGCAGAATATCTGGCCTGGAAAGGACTTTCATTGGTGAAAGGAGACCATGTAGGTTACAGGTGAGAAGCAAGAGTCCTAGAGCAAGAAGTAGCTTCTTGGATGTCATAAATGAGACTGTAGTCACCCCCTGCCCCTTTCATTATGTTAACTTCCTTTGAAACTAAAGACAATACTCAATAGTTTTCTACAGCAGATCAATTGACAATATCAAATTTCTTCAATCTTCTTGTGAGTGTGTGTCTGTGGTAGGGTGGTGGTCGCCATCTCTATGTGGAAAAAAAGGAATATTACGGAAGTCCTAGTCTGCTTAGTTCCTACTTTTAGAACACTTCTTATCTAGCCAATGTTTTCAATAAAATAATTGCATTGTAGTCACAATCAGTTCAAATTCTTTCCAGCAGCTGCTTCTTTCCATGTGAAAAACACAGTGAACATTCATATTCCATGTTGAAATAATATTTTCATTTTCATGTTTAATCATTGTAACTAGGGTAAAGATTTAGTCTAAACTTAGCTTCTAATAGCCCATGCTGTTAAATTTACCATTACAAATTCCTTTTTCTTCCTATTGAGTAGTGAGATGAAATCTTTTGTGAACAACAAAAGCCATTGCAATTTTCAGAAAATTAACGGGACGGTGCAGAGTCTTTTGCTGCTTATTAACAGATGACATTAGCACAATGTGAGGACCCTGTAGTTAAAGGAATGAAAAGATTAGTTAGCAGAAATTGTACTGGGTGACTAGATTCCTAGCTAGGTGACTCTGCCACTACTTTTAAGAGCAGTTATCTGTTTCTGGGGACATTGTGATGTGGTACATATTTTTTTCCCATATGATGTGGAAAGGTAAAAGACTTGCTTTCTTGATAGAATGATGAAATTCTTTTTCATACCATTTTCTGGTCACTTTGCTCTCAAAAGATAATTTTACATTTATAATTGAATTATCCCCAAAAGCATTTCTTTGCTCTAGTTCCTTAAACATTTGTTCATGAAAAGAGAGAGGATGCTGGGACTGGAGATAAGCACCAGTGATTAAAAGTGCCTATAATTTTTGCTGGGGACCCAACTCTAATTTCCAGCATAGCTCACAGTCATCTTTAACTCTAACTCCAAGGGCTCCAGTGTCCTCTTCTGAACATCCCTGTCACCTGCACTATCACATGGCCATTGGTACACTCAGACACACAGACATGTACATAATAAAAATATACCAAATGTTTTTAAAAGGATAAAATAGAGTTGTGGCAATAGTGCAGTTGGTATTGTGCTTGCAACACAAGTATGAGAACCTAAGCCCTAAACTTGTATCTGTGCACCTGTATAGGATCCAAACATGTGGTTATCTGCAATCCTAGTTTTGAGGGAATGTAGGGACAACTGGATGCTGCACACTGGCTAGAGTACCAGGCTCACTGAAAGACCCTGTCCCCAAAACTAAAATGAAGAGTAACAGCGGAATACAGGTAACATTGACCTCTGGCTTTCACATATACACACACATGCAGGCACACATGTGCATAAACATTCCCCCCCCAGAGCACATAAACAGAGAGAGAAGGAAGGGAGGGGAAAGGGGAAAAACCTATATATATTTAGAAATCAAAGAACTGAATAAAAAGATAAAGTACTCTCATAGACATAAACAGGAAGTCATCTAATTGGTGGCTTTCATTTACTGTAGACCCACACTGAAGTCATTTCAGGTAAGAAAGTCATCTTAAATTTAAATAGCCCTTACTTCTCAATAAAGAGTTATAGCCTTTCTCCAGGAAAACATCTGAATTTTCAGGGCTTTGATAATATGATGACAGGCATTCCAAGGAAGGCTCTTACAAGCAAAGATGAATCTGAAGGTCTGTGGCTTGTTTAAGGTTTTAGCTACACTGAGTTTTCCATACTGACACTGGCTAGACAAAACGTACATCAGTGGGGATCATTCAGGATTTGGTACTTTCATGGTACCTTTCTATATAGTGGATGTTCACCAGGTTCCACATAGTATGACAAAAAGCTGGGGTTCCATTCTTGCTCTATTGTGATAACGCTCTCTCTGAGAGATGCAGAGATGAGCTTCTGAGGTGATTCTTTATTAAAACACATCCATCTTTTTGGGTAGAGTTTGTCCCCACTTTTTCCTAAGCTATTTTGTTTCTTATCTCATTTCTTATATTTTCTTGACGATTTCATTCTGAGCATGTTATTTTCCTTTCTGGTAATGTCATTTCTTTTCTCTGTCTACTGGTATCCTACACCAGAATAACAAAATGTATAGCAGAGGCAAATGTGTATAGGAAGGGGCAGTTCATAGGACTGGCCCAAACTGTGACTTGTAAAATCTTATTGTTTTAGTTCAAATTATTGTTCTGACACTCACTATGTGAAGCACACCAATTTTCCGCTCTATGATTCAGCATCCTCAGCAATGAGATGGAAGTTATAATAGCCTTCATCTCAGAGGAATTTGTCATGATTTGCAAAGAGAATCAGGGAACATATTTACAGTATATCCTTGCCTATACTAATCAGAAAACAATTCATAGTAATTAGTAATCAAAAAAGTTTCATCGCAAATGACATTCAATTAAATGTTAAAAGAGAACAATCCTCCTTGTTTAAGTCTCTCTCAGATTTCTTTGCTTTCCTCTACATAAAGTTTATGGATTATTCATGTACTCATTTCCTGATAGTCCACCCCCTCAAGCATTCATACTAAATGGAAGAGTTTGTTGGAGTCCTCTTTGAAAAGTAATCAAGCTATGTGGCAAAATCCAGGTCATTCATCTCTATCCTTGCTTAATCTCTCTGTATGTTCTACAGCTGGAAGTTTGCTATTTTTATTCTTTTTTATTATTAATGTGGTACCACTATTACCTGGCTTTTCTTCCTACAGATGACATCTCTGTTTCTTTTGTGAGTTCTTCCTGTTCTATTTAGTCACTAATGAACACCTTTTCTCTTGGCTTAGTACTGGGTTTCCTTTTTCCTAATTACATACCTTTCCTAGATGTAACCTATCTTTGTGGTTTTAGATATCATTCTATAACTTTGGCCTCACAATTTTAACTTCCCTATGGCTTGCCAACTTACTTACAAACACATATGTGTATCCATCTTAGTTACTTTTCTATTGCTGTGGTCAGATATCATAGCCAATCCAACTTATAGAAGAATGCACTTATTTTGGGATTCACAGTAGCAGAAGGTTACAGTCAATGATTATTATTGTGAAGAATATGGTAACAGACAGGCAGATATGGCACTGGAGCAATAGCTAAGAGCTTACATTTTTACCCCCAAGCATAATGCAAATTGGGATTTTGAAACCTCAAAATCACCCTCAGTGGCATGCATCCTTTAACAATTCCATACCTCCCAATCCTTCCCAAGCAGTTACATAAACTGGGGACCAAGAATTCAAATATGTGAGCAAATGGGGGTCATTATCCTTCAACTGGGGACCAAGAATTCAAATATGTAAGCAAATGGGGGTCATTATCCTTCAACTTGTTATCTCCACTGAGATGGTCAAAAGAAACTTTCTCTTCTCCACCCATTGCTTTTTGAAGTAAGAGTCAATCATTCAAGCATCAAACCAAAGTACCATACTTACTATTTTATGTATGTAGTATCTATATCAAACTTACTAACAATTTTTTCCAAGCCATAATTTTTCTCTCTCTGTCTAAAATATTGCAGGCCCTTATCTTGATAAGAATAACCTCTGACTTTACCTCTTTTAGAGAACTTCCCCTCTATTTTCTTCAGGCATGTTTTCCTGTTCACTTTCTCTCAATTTTGAAATTACATTTTTAATATATGCCTTTCGTTTTTCTCTCTCTGTTCACTCTCTTAAATTTCATGTAATTGATGACGCTCATCATATAGGTCTCAACTTAAGCATTACTTCTCTTTGGGCAGGTATTTTGGAGTTCATCTATAGAGTTGCCAACCTTGATCATAATAATCTTTTCATAATATTTTTATCATGAAAGTTTGCTGTATTTAGCTTCCTTATTTTTTGTCCATATTTAATTGTCTGTTTCATGTAATTTCCTTAGCCTATGCTCTAATTTCTTCAGTCCATAAGTAAGGGATCAAAAAAGGTAAGGGATCAAAAATAAATAGATAAATCAAATTAATCAAAAGCGCTTCCATATAGTTGACTGATGCTCAGCAGAACTTATTTATCCCTGCCTTGTCTTTGTATTATTGACTCTTCATTCAGCTTTTCTTTTTCTTTTTTTCTTTTATTTTTTTGCATAAGACATTCTGTTTTTAAAGTTGTGCTGGGTAAATTCTGCACCTAGATGGTCATGACTTTCTTTGAATGCAGTCTGGGTTTATCTCTATGGATCACATACATGTGTAGCTCTAAGTTTTAAAACTTTTCTTCTGGACATTTACAGAAACATCTGCCTTCAAGTTTGCTCTAGACACCTTGACATGGATGCTCTTTTTGTTTGCTTGAGGCAATGAACTTTTAAATTTCTATTTATTCAATTATTTGTTTATTTGTTTATTGGTATATTTATTTATGGTTTCCCAGATCATTCCAGTGTTAAGCAGAAATCTCAAGGACTGTTCCCAAAATAGGAATGAGTTATTTAAAAAATGATGTTTGCTTGTGTTTTCACTGAGAGATCTGTTTGCGATGTTTTGTGTCAGGTATGAAGTAGATAAAATCTAGAATACCCAGGAGACAGGTGACTAAGCATACTAGGGCAGGATGCTCTTGATTGTATCAACAGAGGTTGGAAAGTCTAATAAGCCTTGCAGATGGTACCCTTTCCTAACTGGGGCCCTGGGCTGTATAAACAAAGAGAGGGTAGTAAAAAGGAGAATGAATTTACTACTCTGTGGTCTTCATTCTGAATCTAATGCAGCCAGCTGTTTCAAGTTGCTGCTAACTTGACTTCTCATAGTAATGGATCGCACCTTGAACTGTGTGCCAAAATAAACACTTTCTCCTGTAAGTTGCACTTGCCAGTATATTTTATCACAAGTGTAGGAAAAGAAATGAAGACATGATTGTTTGTGTTCCTGTCTTTAAAAGCTTCTATAAAGCTTTTGCTGTATATCCTATGGCAGAAGCATTTATTATGTAGCAGCTCATTTCCAAGTGATAATCTTAATAGATTTCTTCAGCTCAATGATATTTGCTACTTGACGACAGCATTTTAATAACAATCTTTTGAATCTTATTCAAGGAAGCCTAGAGCAAAATTTTATGTTTCAGGATCTACTTTTGCTTTCCTTAACAATTTTATCAGGTGTCCCTATATTACATGTTTATTAGATAGGTGGAGTTCAGGTGCCCTGTTCGCCAAACTTCAGGGAGAATCTTAAGTATGGCTCTCAAGGAATCAGAGTCCTTTGGTAAGAGCTCCCATTCCTTGATCATGGAAATTGCTTCCTGTGAGCTAAGCACTGTTTGAAGGAAACAAAACACAGACTCTCTCAATAATATGGAGAAGCTTTTGTTAGAATGACTCTTTTGAGAAGAAAGACATTGAGAATTTAAGAAAGATAGCCGGTCACTCCAAACATAGAGAGTAAGTGGGAACAAATGAACATGTTTTGTTATGCTTTAAAGATGAAGTGTTCCCATAAGAAGCTTATGTGCTTGAACACTTGGCCTGTCTCCGACGGCACTGTCTTGTGAAATCTGTAAGAGATGAGACTGAGCTTCTGGAGAAGGGTCACTGGGAATAGACCTCTGAGACTCAGAGCTCAGCCTTGCTTTCTTCCTGTTTTTTGATCTGGTCAGCTGTCACTGTGCCTGCCCTGGGATGGTACCAGTGATTAAAGTGGACACTTCCTCTACTCTATATTTGTGTGGTTTTGTTTCCTATATTTTTATTAATATATTGCTTCTTCCTAAATACAATGAAAACAAGCAAATAACAGCAGCAAGAAACCAAAATACAATCTCAATTTAACAACTTTATATGAGGCATAGTTCTAATACTTTGCACAGGAAGCAAAATGCATCACAGAAACAAAAATAAGTGCTTAGGAAGCAAGAATATGTAGATTAAAGTTCTTCTTCCCCCACTTAATTCTTGACTACAAGGATTCTTACTGCCTTAAAGTCTCTACTTCCTCATTTGTAAAACAAGATAAGGGCTACTTCATAAGGCTACAATGAATATTAAACGTCCCCTGAAGTTTAGTATATAGCATAAACAAAGCTTTCCCCTTTGTCACTCCTTTCTGCAAGAAATAAAACACAGTGCATTGAATTACACACCAAATTGTAGGGATAATTTATATAGATAAATGCTAGCATGTATCATTTTCTTCACACCGAGTAAACAAATAAGTAAAAAATTTAAAGTAGAGACATAATTTATACTCACACAATGGACTGATATTCAGAAATAATAAAATAATGAGCCATTTGTTGCATATTGTAAGATGGAAAAGTATTCAAAACCTGTTGAGTAGAAGAGATAGATCTAGTAGAGTATTCATGGCATGCTTTCATGCATACAGAGTTCCAGAATACACAAAAGTGTTTCTATGTGTTGGTGCCTGGGAGGCACAGGGCTTTAAAGGAGAACAGCATGACTGAAATTTCTGAGGGGTGGAAATGTCCTTTGCTTTGGTTAGGGGGAGAGTTGTCTGAATAAAAACTCAGTAAGAAGAGTACTTAAAGTGCATTCATACTGATCATTCCATTCATAAAATTATGTTTATGAAGGCTTGCATGATTACAAAAGTCTAGTTGAGAGGTTGCAAAGGTCCTTAGGTATACGGATGTTAGAACAATTGTGTGCTGAATTAGAATACAGAACTAGGTATGTTATCTGGGGGAAGTAAGCAGGTGTTTATGGCAGTGTTGGCCTAATGATTTATGTAAGACCTTCAGTTACAACATTAGGTTGATAACGAACTCATCTAACTAAAGGGACCACAGCAAAATTTCTTTGAGGAACAATTTGTATGCATGGAGCTGTGCTTTAGAAAGATTAGTCTGCAAATTACCTGTCAAATAAATAGAAGGCAGAGAAAATAGACATTTAGCCATGTGGATAAATATGAGAAAGACTGTACAGCAGACTTTCATAAGACAATCAAGTGCTACTCATGCTTTAAAAGTGATGTTTTTGTCAAAAAAGTAATCAACTGTTGCTTTTATTGCTTTCACCTACTTTTTGATTTGTGAGGTAGTGAGCATGTCAATGGCTCTTGTTGGTTTCATTTGATGACACTGGCAGCTATTTATTTTTTCAAACATGAAGAAAGGAAAAACACTCTAGTGTGTGGTCACACACACACAGACACACACAGACACAC
Organism: Bramus lutescens; assembly: GCA_001685075.1. Lineage (NCBI taxonomy): Eukaryota > Metazoa > Chordata > Mammalia > Rodentia > Cricetidae > Bramus > Bramus lutescens. Next base: position 34,657 of record LOEQ01009762.1, read on the forward strand.
ACACACAGGCTCTCCTATCAGGCAGCAAGGAGGTCTCCTTAGCTAGCTTTTTTTTTTGATCAAGCTGCTACATGTGGGGGTTCAGTCAATCAATATACCCTCATAAACTCTCACATTTTACTTTTAGTGTTATTAGACATGCAGTTCTGATGACTTCCAACCAGTCTCATAAAATGCTGATATATGGACAAGAAATTAATTTTATTAATAAAAATAACACAAACAGACCAAAATAAGTGTTGATTAGGTACACAGGAGGCATAGGAAAATTTAGAGCAATATAAACTAAAACTACAATTCTTTTGGAAGTTATTGCTCAAATACTTTATATCACTCACCCAGACAGCCCATTCCCCCAGTATTATGGTTTATACTCTCCTAATTATTATCGAGCTGCTTGCATCCACCCCTATATACTTACAGGCTGGTGATCTATTAGTAAGGTGCAGAGGAAAGCGTGTTTCTTTGAGACTCTCAGGTTTTGTACTGCAAGGCAAATCCGTATTCTGTAGTTATGCACAAACTGTAGAACTCTTCTATCATATGTTTAATTGCACAGCCAGAATCTCAGGTTCATGAAGATCAAGAGTCTGTAGTCTATCCATCTTTATCTTTCCCTTTTGTGCCAAACCCTTCATTGGCAAGTTCCGCAAGTGGATTCTGATTGAATAATGCATCTATATTAATCATGGCAAGGTTCCTGGGAAAATAATTTCCTATCACATCTTCATCTGCTTTCAGTATGTGAGGCACACATCACCAACCTGATCTGGCTAATAATTACTCTCCAGCAGGCCATTATGACTTAAGAGTTCTTACCAATGTAAATGGACTTCAGTGGTCATGAAGTTGTGCTAAATTACCATTTCTGATCTTGACATTCAGCTTCAACTTGCAAAATTTTCACAAGTGAATCCTTAAATCCTACAAGTGGGCTATCTCATTCTTTCTAATTTATCTTTTGTGAAAACTTATTCAGCTACTCTCTTTCATGTAGTTTGGTTTCACGAGTGTGCTATTCTGTGATATAAAATTACTACCTATTAGAAGACAGCTCCAGAGTTTGTATCTGCTCTCTAGACTGTTCTTTGACTATAGGCTCCTGTAGCAAATGTATCTTCTCCATTGGAAATGCTTGCAGATACAACAATTGGAATATTCCTGAAACAAAATTCTTACATCTGTTTGTCCTCGTCACTTCCAGGAAACAACTGCATCTGCTTGAAGGGATCCTAATCACTACCCTTTCCAATGTTATATCCAAATTACAAGTGAAGCCAGTAACTCCTTCCTACCTACTTTTAAGGTAATTCTAGAATGTAATCCACCTTGCATCCCTGGTACTATTTTTAATTTTGTCTAATGTAATATCAATTTATGCCTGGTTTTCTCATATTCTTTTTTTCATCACTATGTCTGTTCAAACTTTACTCACCAGCACAAAGAATGCTAGCTTTGGGAACCAAGTACTTATAAAAGAAGCTGTCATCTCATAGAGATTCCAATATGTCAGGCACATTTCTCAATCTTTTTCCGTCTTTGAGAATTTGTACACTGTGTTTTTATCATATTCACACAGCCCTCCCCAACTCCTCATAGATTCATCCTCTCATCCCCTCCCATTGTTGTTACTTCTTTCTTTGGTTTGAAGCCATAGAGATCAAGTTTTGCTGCCTAAATATTCTTAGATATGTGGTCTTCTGGAGCTTGGTTGATAAAATAGGGGCTACAAACAGAAAAAGAACTCTCCCTCTCAATTACAAACAACTCTTCAACTGGGGTGAATGGATCTTATGTTTGCTCTTTCTGCCCATGCTGGGATTCTGTTTGTTTTGAACTTGTGAAGGATTTGAATATGCTGTCATGGCTGCTCTTCCCTACTGTGTCAGGGAAGCTCAGTCTTTTAGGAATCATCTACTACCACTGGACCTTCTACTTTCTGATCCCACTCTACAACAGTTCTTGAACCTTCAAGAAGATGCATAACTGATTTCCCAGTTAAGTAAAAGAATTTCTCAATATTTTATTCTCTGCATCTTGACCAGTTGTACGTCTCTGTGCAAATCTCTAACTACTACAAGTAGAAGCTTCTCTGACAGGGCGTGAGAGAGGAAATGATCTCTAGATATAGTATTTGTTCTTAAGGAGTAGGTTAATACTATGTCTGTTTAGAAGAACGTTAGTAATTGGTTCTCTCCTAGGAATTATGACCAGCATAACCATATTTTTTTTTTGGTCCTGATAATGTCAGATGTGGTTTTCATCTTGTGGAACAAAACTTTTATACAATTTAGAAAGAGGTTGTTTACTCTTTCGATCTTCATACCACTACTGCTCCAGTGTCTCTCAGAGTTCAAATCTGGCTAATATTGATGAGAACATTTCTCCTCTAGTGATGTACATAGCACCTCTATACTATGAAAGCTAGCCAGTAGGGGGTGGTACTTTCATGTCAGTACCAACTTGATTTCTCCATGTTTTGTGACTCATGTATATGTTGTTTTCAGCAGTAGAATCTTATTGCCAAGTCTGGGCAAATGACCAATAGCCTTGGCAATAGCTTGTAACATTTAGGAGTCTGGGGGACTTCCCAGGTTAAAAATTTTAAAAAGATAAATTATTCTTGGCACTGCACTTTTTATTTGTTATCCAAGGGATATTTTATTCCTGTTATATGGTAACTCACTTAAACTTGTTATATAGAAGCTTCTAAAGTTGTATGTTTATATATGAGTTTTAAAAAGGGGGGTTAGTGTTAGCAATTCTTCCCTCATCCCCTCTTCTGCCCTGCCCTCCAATCCCTAATTCTAACTGCGCCCTTTCCTGTTCCATTATTCCCCTTTTAAGTTTTTGCGCCTGTGAGTTATATCCCCACTTCACATGCCAGCCCTTCCTCCATGACCCACTAATAACTTCCTTTTCTCTTTAATTATCACTAGTAGATCTTATGTATCTGAAGTTTCAAAGCTAACACCATGAAATGGAAAACAAACAAAAAAAACATGTTTTTCTTTTTGCCTGTTTATGGGTCTAGGTTACTTCATTCAGAATTATTGTTCCCAGCTTCATCTATTTACCCACAGATTTCATAAATATTTAAGGCAAGAAATAATTCAATTTTTCTTAGAGGAACTCAATAAGTCAGGTATTTATTATTATCTGTGTTTTAAAGATGAAGAAACCAAAGCCCGGGGGAGGGGGAAAACTTCCAAATTTTTCATTCAGGAAATGGCATTCTCAAAACTTGAGTCAAGTTGGCTGAGGTAATGCCACTGATTGTTCTTAAATCCAGGAACCAATTAGTAACATTAGCACTAATTCAAAAATGACAATCTTATAAAAATCATATACTTTGAACCCCGGATACTAGGAAGTAAAATTCTAGCAATACTATGTATGATGATAGGTTTTAACTGTCAGTTTGACATAACATAGAATTATCCAGAAAAGGGGACTTAAGGAAGAATTATCTAGATCATGTTAGCCTGTGGGCTTGGTTATAGGGGGTTATCTTAATTGTTAACTGACATGGAAGGATTAACATCAAATATGATGGCACCTCCTGGTAATGACCCAGATGAAAGGATATGGAAGAAAGAAAGTTTTGCTTTTATTGTTTGCTTGGCCTTCAGTATTGCTGCTAAGTTTACCTGACTTGCTGCTAGAACTGCAAATTCCTTCAGTGATATTAGAACAAGCTTATTCAGGAATCCAACATGGCCTGAAGACCCAAAGGTATCCACGAATCCTCTAGACTTTTGGTGCCACACTGGGACGGCTGAGACAATGAGCCTTTTTTGAATTTAGTAACTAACTACTTAGTTCCCTGCCTTTCCAGTGTGAGTCAGGTACTGTTATACTACTAAGACTTTATTCTGTAATCCAATCTAATAAATCCTCTTGTAATATATGCTAATGTTATCCATTTAGCTCCTATAGAGAGTCCTAACTAATACAGCATTATTCCTACATTTCCTATTTACAAATCAAATAGCTACAGTTAGTCAGACTGTGTGACACACTTCCATAATGATCTCAGATTTTCTACTAAATAACAAAAGGGCAGCAATCTTATTCCCAATCTTATTCCCTTTTTGTTGTTGTTGAACGCAGATCTGTGGGATAGGCAGTCTGAATGACTCGCTAATTACTATGATGTATATTTAATAAACATTGGTTAGATACTTCAGTAGTCACCTTTATAAATACAAAATATGTCCTCTTTTGCCTCATTAAACTTGCACTCTAGTATATGTATCAGGGATTTGTAGACCCACTGGTGAATGACTTGATAATTTTATTATCAGCTTCACAAAACCTATAAATTAATTTATGTCTCTGGTAAAGTGACCACAGATAAACTTTCAGGGACCTTTGGGTTGCCTAAGAATAGAACATCCATAAATGTTCAATGCACTCATGCCAAGGAAGATCACTGTGTTGTGCTTAAATTGGCAATCACGGGGCAATTGTAATCACTCTCTGACCACTTTGGGTATTTTGAGACTCATGTGATAACCTATTTTTTCTCCTTTTGCCCTTGAACCTGTTGGGCTATGAGAAATTATCCATTTTGAAAATATGACAAACAAGAAGTATTGGAATAAATTAGCATAAATAATCAAAACCAAAGCATGGGGTATGTTAATAATAATGCCCCAGTTGAATTTGACGTTAGATGACAATACATGCAGAGAATGAAGAAAACTGGGGAAGACGTCTCTCTTGTTTCTCAGAAATGAAGGCAGTTCATGACAGCTGGCACTAAATTCCACCTTGCAGGAAAAAAACAGTATTAACCATAGTTGGCATATTTGCACTTGTATTATTTCCTTATAAAATATCCATAGCCCTCTTAAGAAATAGAATAAATATTAAACATTCCATTGGCTGAATCCCATGTAGACATTAATGTGACTCTGAAAAGAGCTTGCATTTGGTAAGCAATTTTGAGGGGTTCTTATATTTTATTTTTCATAGTATTAAAATACTCATCTTATTCTCCTTTCTTAGTCCATTCCATATGCTTTGACTATAAATAAATATGTTCATATAATTCATGGAAAAGTTGACATTATAGATCAGTAATCTTAAAAATTTCTTTGTCTGCCAGGTGGTGGTGGCTCACGCCTTTAATGCCAGCACTTGGGTGGCAGAGGCAGGCGAATATCTGGGAGTTCGAGGCTAGCCTGGTTTACAAGAGCTAGTTCCAGGACTGGTTCCAAAGCTGCAGAGAAACCCTATCTCAAAAGAGAGAAGAAAAAAAGTCTTTGTCTACCTGGATAGGTAATCATAAAAAAAAACCCTGAAAACAAGAGTTACCATCAAATCTGAGCATGGTTGCAGTGATCTAGCTTGTCAGCTTCAAACTACTTCACACATCCATCAGCCTTATATTGGCAATTTCTTTCTAGCGTTTAGCTCATTAATACTGTTACTCATCATTAATTATCTATAATATGTGAATAATTGATAATAAGAAGCAATCAAAGCTCTGGTTTCCTGCAATCCACCTTGGTATCCCCCTGTTCAATTCTGTTCTTATGTATGATGAGATTCTGTCTCCCTCTGTCTGTCCCTCTCTCTCTTCCTTTATTTTCCACTGCTGGATTCATACCATTCAGCATAAAATCAAACTAAAAACTATTTTTCTGATTGTCATCTGATACACTATTTCTCTAACAAATCCAATGTTAACCTGAATTATCTGTTATCCTCAGTTACAAGCAATCCTATTCAATTTCATGTGATCTGTTGTTTGTTTGAACATACTTTTAATGATTTATCAGTCTCTTGTAAGAATAAAATAATTCTGTGTTCCAGGAATGGTTCTTTCCAGTGTAGACTCTGAGAAAAATTCCATAACCAGAATAGTCCAATATAGAAGGTCCACAGATCATAAATATACCCTAAACAACCTTCAGCCAATTATGAAAACAATAGAATATTCCAATAGGGGAAAAACTTTTTAAAAGTGAGAGAATTAATTATGCTCTTCAAGTCAATTTGGAAATACCCCAAAGCATAAATTATACAGATAAATAGTCTCAGTTTTGTTTTATGTCAAACCTAAACCCCATTTAGGATGAGCTTTATGATTGAATCCAAATATTACATGCTGTTTTCTGAGTGGAGGAAGGGTCTTACTTGTATGGTCATTATTACCTGAAAAAATTCTGGGTTCTACTAGACACACACAGCAGAATTCTTTCACTGACTCCTAAGTTGCTTCACATATGCTTTCACACGCTATGTGACAAAGAGATTTCTTAGAATATGTTTATTATAACCAGTAATGGCGGTAAGGCTTTTCTTGATAGAGGCAGTTTAGAAATAACAGGAAAAGTACTTTCTGAGGCGTTTACAGAAGAAAAAAAAAACATGTTGAAATGCTGGTTTTAAAGCCACCACAATGAATCTGTGGAAAAAGTACTTGGTCTTCAGGTTCATAATCTGAGTGTGATCTTTGGAACCTGTGGTAGCAGGAGCGATCAATTCCCACAACTCATGTCCCACCCCCCAATAAGTAAAGAAATAGACAACAGGAATTACAAAATATGTCCTGTTTTCCTTCCTACCCCAGTAACAGTCTACAAAGCAATGCTGTCTACATTTTTTAGCTTCCAGTTTTCTGGACAGCCACTTATTAGCTGTTTAAGTTCATTGTTATCTAACTTGTTTTTCTAATGTCATTTACTGTGTTAGATTGTAACAAAATAACAATCTTTATTCTTTGCCAACCTATTGACATACACTTTTCCAATAATTGTGGAGTCCTGTTCCTAATGAGGGCTGTGTTTCTCTGCCTATTGGCTCTGTTGGGCTATGAAGCTTATATGTTGTTGTTGATGTAGTATTAGAAGGTAACAAGTAAAAATAAACCATTAAAAATGCTATAATACTGGGTTTCTCTTCTTGTAACCTTGACTTTACATGAGAAGAACATTTCTGGATTAGGATGCTCATCTAGAAAATACCATTAAACACATACCTAGGCTTAGTGATCCTATACTAGTTGAACCTGCCCAACCTCAACTATTTCATAGCAAAAATATAGTTTATAAAAATAAATTCTGCTATTTGAACTACTAGCTGTTACAAAAGTAGGTGAATGAATATGTGGAGTTATCATATTAGACACTTAATAACTGTCACTGTGAGTTTATAGCCAGCAAAATGGCTGTCTAGAACAAATGATAGAAACTGAAGAGGTAGAGCATGAATGAGGTAGGATGTAGAACTCTAGACAAAATGTTGAAAGTATATTATCATTTATGTTACTTCTATTAGAACCTTCAAAATACTGAAAGAAGTTTAGGAAAACACTAAAGCAAATTATGGGTCTAATTTTGATGGAACATATTGTCTGCAAAATGTTTGATTCATGTCTTTCATCTCTCCAAATAGAAGAGTCTTAAATTTAGACAAAGTCTTGGAGTGAAGATTAATTCTCTGTTAGAAACTTGAACTCAGAAAGAAGATCAACAGTGGGGTGGGGTTACAAGTCCCATTAAAAAAACTTTGAGAAAGGTTACTGAACAGACTGAATTGCACCAAAGGTTATCTAGAAAGAGTAAGATGAACCAATTATGAAAATTATGATAATTAGATAAGTTATATTAATATATAGATATCAAATAGCCATCTAATTTGTGTGGTTTAAAAATTGAAACACATACTAAGTATATTTCAAGTAGCCACATATAATTAGTGGATCTCTTGATGAGTAAAACAGATATTTAAGCATGTTATATTCCTGATTTTACTAGATCTGAGTAGTTGGCTAGGTTTATCATATTGAGTATGATTCTCTTCTTGCTGAGTGGGTCTTGAATCCAATTAGAATGCTGTTGCTTATCACAAAGATATATGTGCCATTATTGCACCATCAGAATTATCATGATAGTCTGGCTTATTGTTGTAGTTCATAGGCATCATAGTTGGGTAGAATGTAGGTTGCATGTGTATGTACACGTATTACATATAATACACATACATATTATATATTTTACATAGATTACATGTACATATATATATATATGTGTGTGTGTGTGTGTCTGTGTGTATTCAACAGCAGTTAATGAAAAACAAGAGGGCAAGGAGGACTATATAGGAGAGTTTGGAGGGAGGAAAGGAAAGGTAGTTCTAAAAAATAAAAAAATTATCTTAATAAAGTGAGTTATATTAGACAATACTGGCAAAGCCATTCAGAAAATCTTAGGAAATGTCATAGACAACTTGATTGACAGTATGTATAATTTTACCTAAATGAAAAGAAAAGCCTATTTCCACCTGATATACTGAAAGCTTTTGTTACTGTCCAACATTTGACACAAATTGTAGGTGACCATCTCCATATGAAGATAAGAAATTACAGAGCATATTTGAGTGACCTCACATGAGTTCATGCTAAAGCAGATCCTCTTCCAGCAATCTAAAAATATCAAGATGCACAATCATACGCTACATCACCTTGAGGATTTGTCAGCAACAATGGCTGACTTCCTGGCAATTAATTTTAATAAGTAATTCTTTAATTTTATCTAGGTATCTGTAATATATAATTCTGACCACCTGTTTTAAGAAGGCAACTTGTTGGTTCCTGGCTGCTCGGCAGATCAGCCCAGAAATAAACAAATAGAAACTGTATTAATTAAATCATTGCTTGGCCCATTAGCTCTAGCCTCTTCTTGGTCAACTCCTACATTTTATTTAACCCATTTCTATTAATCTGTGTATACCACGTGCTGTGGCTTACTGGCTGAAGTTCTGGCATCTCTCCCTGGCAGCGACTCCATGGTCATTCCCTGACTCAGTCTCCTTTCTCCCAGCATTCAGTTTAGTTCCCCCCGACCTAAGTTCTGTCCTATCATGGGCTTAGACAGTTTCTTTATTAACCAATTATATTCAGAGCATTAAGGGGGGAATCCCCCATCACCTCCCCTTTTGTGTTTAAATAAAAAGGAAGGTTTTAACTTTAATATAGTAAAATTACTTACTACGAAACAGTTATCAAGTAAGAATTACAGTTGCAATATTTATATCTACTTTATATTTTATCATAACTAAGTAAAACTTTATTTATAAATTCTTCAACTCAATCAAAGACTCCAGAAGGATATGATATTACCTAAGTTCTAAGTTTTTAAAACATTTAAATGCCATATTCTGTAGTCTTTGAAAGGTTTGAAGAATACCTATCTAACTAAAATATATCTCTATATATCTAGAAAACCTAACTAACATGACTACAAGCTTGACTAGTATAGATGACTCTCTATTAACCTATATTCTACTTTTAATTTAGCTGCACATGGTACCTTAATCAAGATCAGAACTATATATATACAGCATAACAAAGTTGGGCTTAAATTTCTATCAATAAACCAAGAGCCATACCAATGTCAAATATTCATCTCTATATTATATCCCCCTTTAAATGTAAACAAACATTTATAAACAATATTTGGAAATTTGCATGTAGTTCTCTAGACTACTCCTTGCTAATTGGGAGTGCTGTTAATCATATCTCTCATGGTGCAACCTTTGTGCTGGGTTCATCTCAATCACCAGCCACCATCTCTTTTACTATTTGTATAATTGGTTTTCTTACTGGCTTCTACATGGCCATCTTTATGGTCACTGTCTGCTTCTTTGAAGTTTGGGTTTTTAGTTTCTTTCTCCTTAAATGCAACTTCCATTAATTCCTTAACCATGTCTTCATTCCATGCATGTGGAGACTTTTTGGAGGTATTTCTATTCCTTTTCCTTTAGTCTTATCTTAGTAGTCAATAATATCTGGTTCCTGAGTTTTAGTGGCAATACCAGGATTTACCCCTATGCTATAATATTTAATCATCCGTGAATTATTTAACACCAATGTACCATGATTATATAGATCAATGCAAATTCCATATCTTTACTCCTAAATCTTTACCACATTTTATGTTTCATAGCTCAGTGGATCAAGTATCACTGAAATATTAGCCCATTCTAGGACCCTGGTAGGTTAAAGCTTTTCCTCACTTCCCATATCTAACCTCCTACAAAACCCTGCTAATTATACTCCCTACTATATTTACTTGAACTTGCATAAACCAAACTCTCTAAGTGTTTACCTGCCATTTTTATCACTTTTAAGTTCTTTGACAGTTTCATTCAAACACAAAGCATGGAAGGCTACTTACTGGAGTATGGTAACTTGTTACTGACTATACCACTGAAAAGCATGTCACTCCTCTTCCAGCATTTATTAGCTCCTCTAGGGAGGAGTAGGGGCTCATGACTCTGTCTTCCACATGTGATGAAACATTGCCAGGACCTGTCTTGTACCAGTAAGTGTAACTATAGCTTCTGTGAATTCATGACTGCAACTATTATGTCATATCTACCAGAATTATCTATTATGACTATGGATATTGAACACTCTTAAAACAGTTGTCATTCATTTGTGTTACATTTTTTAATGCCTATTCAATTCATTAGCATCTTTGCTGGTTGACAATTTTATACCAGTGGTATTATATTTCTTTAAGTTCTTTGTGATTTCTGAATATTATTAGCCTCTTGTTGGAATTATGCTGGTAACAATTATTAAAAGCAAAGAAAGTTACCAGCAAAAGATGTCTTCTATGGCACACTTCCCATTCAGCATCCAGACATGTGTTCTATGATGTTCCCCTAGCTTTGGATGCAGTGTTACAGAGGTCCTATTTGGCATGGACACTCCATTGTCACTTATTCTCAGGACTGAAACATTTATGAATCTTTTCATTAACTGTCACTTTCCACCTACCATAAGAATCTTCTCTCTGAAGACTAATAACAGTGGTAGCTGGTTCCCTTCTATGACCTATTAATTTTATGGCCACCACTGAGGTTCAGCAGGTGTACAGCACTGGACATGAAATTTGTCTTGTGGAGTAGGCCTCAGATGCAATGACAAAGTAGTTGGTTACCCTCAATGTTCATGCCACTATTGCAGCTGTGGGAACATATTGCCTAGAAAATTTTTATTTTTCACATCTAGGTAAGACTGTTGGTGCCTTTTCTCTCCAACAACCTGTACTGCACCTTGAGCACTATGAAATCTATTCATCAGCGAGGGTTTCTAACTCAGTTTCAGGTGATTTCTCCTTGTTCTGTTACAATGCTTGTTATATTCAGCAGTCGGCTCTATGACCAAATTTTGGTAGTTATTAAGGCAATAGCATTAATCTGCATTTCTTTGTGGTACTCTGAGGCCTCTCTAATTAACAACCGGTACAGAGGAATATCACACTTAGCACTGAGATTTTGGCTTAATTACTTAGGAATTCTGGAAGTACTATCATCTACCAATGCAATGCACTTCCCTTAAATATCCCTTTCAAAGTTAATTTTAATATGCTCATATTTGTTTCCTTTATGATTTTAATGCTCATTATTCCTCATAAATTCCCCCTGCCAAATTCTATTATTTTCTGGCCCACTGATACAACCCCACACCTTTATTAGTGTTCCTGCTTTGGACTTTTATATCACCTTTATTATTATCTTCCTTCCATTGGGGCTTCCTCTATCTCAGTATCTAATGGTTAATTTCTACTTCACTAGTCTTTACTTGTACAACTTACATACAATATTTTAAGAATTCATAACTAAGATCCACAAGTAAGAGAGAACATGTCACATTTGTCTTTCTGGGCTTGGATTCACTTGGCACATTATTTTCAAGTTATATCAGTTTTTATTTAAACTTTCATGATTTCATTTTTCTTTACACGTCAATAAATTTCTCTGTGCATGTACCATATCTTCATTATGCATTCATCAGCTGATGAACATGGAGGCTGGTTCCATTTCCTGGGTACTGTGCAGAGAATTAGCAAATAAAAATCTGCAGGTATCTCTGTAGTAGGATGTAGATTATTTTGGATGGATGCTTAGGGATACATATAGAGCTAGGACAGTAGCAGTTCTAGTGCTTGCTTTTTTTGCAGATTCTCTGTATTGATTTGCACAATGATTGCTTCTGTTTATACTGTCTATACCTCTGTCAACAGTGAAAACCTTTCCTCTTTCCTCTCAGCCTTCCTAACACTTGATGCTAACCATTCTGAGATGGGATGCAATTTCAAAGTAGTTTTAATTTGCATTTCCATGATTGATAGGGATGTTAAGTACTTTTAAAAGTATTTATTTAGACATTTGTATTTCTTGTTTTGAGAACTCTGTGTTCAAGGTTTTTTTTTGTTATTGTTCAGCAATTGGTTTTTTTAATTAGGTTGTTTTACAGATGTTTGGCTTTGAGTTCTTTGCATATTTGAGACATTCATCCTCTGTCAGATATGGAGCTTGTCATAGTCTCTGTCTTTATTCAATTAACAGTTTCTTTTGAAAAATAGAATGTATTTTTTATGTTATGAAGTGCCACATGTCAGTTGGCCCTATTTCCTGAGAGACCTGAATACTATTCAGAAAGCATCTATCTTGCTTGAAGTGACTATTATCTTTGTTCATATTTTCTTTACATTGCCTAAAATACTTTGTCATCTCTTTAAATAGCCGAGGATGACAGCCTTGTTCCATGATGACAGGCGAAACTCATCCTAAACACTGTATTATTAGGCATATCATAATAGACAGGTTACTGGTAGCTCCCCTCCTGGGTACCTTTCTCAATGAAGACTTCTACCAACTCCCAACTCTGCTCAGTGCTGTGCACAAAGAGGTATGCTGGTCCTTACCATATTTGGAATCCACCTTTCCCCCCCCTGAGTCCTGGAGGTATAATCTTACTCTCATGTGCATATCTAGACACTTATGCTTGCTTCTATGAATTTTACTTATATTTTAAAAAACCAGATTCCCACCTAATGGTCCTCACAGTTACCACAGAGACAGACAGATATTAGGCACTCAATACATTTGTGAGGTGCTGAAACAGCTTATTTAACAGCTGATTACCTGCAAGTGGAGTGATGTCCTAACATTCACCACATCATGAAGAAGGAAGAAAGCAAGGCTTTGAAATTAATAAAAACCACCCACGCTGGCTCATCCTTCACAATGCAACATCGTGTTCCAGATTCCACAGGTGCAATGCTTACATCTAATTGCACTGATCCAACCCCTCTTACACTGAATGCCTGTGTATATCATCCTCTGGGTAGGATCAACTCTGCACTTTCAGAGCCATTTGTTTCCAAACCCCAGGAGGACTCTGTGTTCTTGTGTAACTTCTCGTTACTTCCTGATGACTCACAGAGTGTAAGAGCAATGAAAGTAGATGCTGTGCAAATAGATCCTCCTGGGAAGAAAAAATTCCTCTTTAAATCAATTTAATTTTCCAAGTTTTGTTTGAAATGTGAGCAAAGCAACTTGCATCTTTGCTTTAAGGACTCAGGCATCTTTACAAGTCCTTTTGTCTTAGAGTGTTCTTGAAACCTAAAATGATTGCCTTTAACCTACAAATTTGATCATTCTTATAGTGTGGTAAAATATCAAAGGCTAGTACTCATTTGTTCTGCTTTTATTGACAACCCAGTGGTACAGCAGAAAAATAATAAATGTTAAAATGATGGGTTTCTATAGAGTGTGTTTTATCTACGGAACTAGAAAAATCTCATATCCTACATTGTACTTATTTATTAGGTTATCATGACATAAATGTAGAAGTGAAATAGGTTGAAACACAGAGGTATAAGAAAACAATTCTCTTCAGCTAGGCCTCTAGGCTTTGCTTCCTGTTTATAGTCTCCAAAACACATTGTCCCACCCACATCTAAAATGTTGGCTCATAATCTTTTGAACAATGGGCATATTGGCAAGTTCTCTCAGTTGTCCTCTGGCTAGGAAGTTTTACAATGAGAATGACTCCCAATTGACCAATGCTATGTTTTGAATAGAAACTATAATGAATCAATTTGCACAGGCAAACATTGGCTCCCCTTACTGATTTGATTTTCTGAATTCTAGAAAGAAAGCCCAGAATTCATTAGCTTGGCTCTCTAAATCTTCTGCCTAGATTCCCTAAGCACACTTTTTTTTTCTGAATTCTAACCGAGCATGTTGCAATGTATATTCATTGAATAATAATCCTGGAAAGGATGATAATTCTCGGCTCTACTACATTACTCTCTTATAGATTTATAATGCCAGTTAACATCAGGGCTCTGAGAAGGCCTTATAAAACTGTGACTTTTTAATTTAATCTAGCATTTTTTTAGACATTGTTGGTTATAGACTCCAGTTATCTATATTTAGCTTTCCAAATATTAGTATTTGTTGTTCTTTATTTTTAATGACAATATCTCTGACAATTTCATGAATGTATACAATGATTTTCTGTCAATTTCATTTCTCTTACCCTATTCCCTTTCCCCTTGTAACACGTCTTCCTTTATATTACCTCAGAGGCCAACACTAATGATGACAATGTTATTATTGTTGTTGTTATTATCATTATTACCTAGTGAGCAAATAGTGTGTCCCAATCACCATTCAGCATTTTGTAAAAACCGAGCTGGTAAATTTTCATAAATTGAGTTAAAGAAAGGGCATGAATGCTGGGCCTCAAATTTGAGGTCAGTCGTCTGCTCTAGAGCTCTCATGTTTAAGCACAAAGTGGTGGAATGGTTTTTGTCTCAAATATATGTTTTTACATGTAATTTGTTTTAAATCTTGTGAGGAGAACTATTTATTTTAAATTGTCAAAAATGAAACAAATATATCAAAAAGAGACTTGATATTCAAGACAGACCTAATTCCCTTTTTCCTCCTGTAAAACATATTCATTCCCAAGTCAGGTTATATATAATACTTTACACAATGATAGCCTCATAAGAAAAGGATCTTTAAAATAAATAAAACTCAGAATAAATATTTTCTGAAAAGCTCACGAAACCTAGGGAAAATGGTAAAGTTTTCAAATCCCTGGAGAGGAAAAATATAGTTTTAATTTACTTTTATTTTTAAACAAGGTTTTATTGTATAGCCTTGGCTGGCCTAGAACTCATTTTGTAGACCAGGCTGGCTTTGAACTCACAGAGATCTGCCTGCCTCTGCATCTTGAATTAGAATTAAAAGCTTTTACTTTAAACTTGAAAAGAAGATAATTGTAGGTTTCAGATAACTTTATCAAGGTATTAAGATCACATGTTAATGTCCTTTGAGAAATGGCTGTGGAGATATGTTATGGAATGAAAGTCAGTGTTATTCCTGAGCTGATGCGTTATTTACTTTTCATTTGCAAGGAATGTTTGACAGGACTTCAGCAGCACAGGGTTTTGCTGACTTTGATGAATTTAGAGGGTACCAGAAACATGCACAGATTTCGAATGTGAAGTAGGCCACAGTACTGATGACAACAATCTGAAACTATAAAATCACTTGGAGTTGAGTTAAAATTGAAAATGCTAATTCTTTCCTGAAGATGATTATACATCAACAAGGTTGGTGTTGATAATTATTTGTTTGCCTTAGACTTCTGTCTGCAGTAACGCTAAAGAGTGGCTGTTCTTGAACAACCTGACTTTCTTACATCACAGCTTGCTAAGAAACTTCTGAAGGTTGCTATATCATTTGAGGAACTCCTCTGGCATATTAACGTGATAACTCTGAGAGCTGCTATCTGTTAAAGAATATACTTAGAACATTAAAATTCTGTTGGGTCTTAATATGTCACCTTTATCCAGAGCATTTATGTACAAAGAGAATACTTTCCAAGGATCCATAGCCCAGGTCCAAATGACCTATTGTATAACACCTGAATTCAGGCATGAGGGTAAGACCAAAGGGGATAGAATTTTGAGCTCAGAATTCGCTTTTTCATTAATTTTTTGAGAAGTGTGTGTGTGTGTGTGTGTGTG
>LOEQ01009762.1:50703-74351 GCA_001685075.1 Bramus lutescens
TTCTTTATTAACCAATGAAAGGAACACATAGACAGATGACCCTCCTACATCAATATGCTACTCATTGTCTAAATAATTTTGTAAATTTCCTGTTTGAAATATTCGAACCTAGAATGTTTTAAAAAATCTTATTTGAATATAGAGACGGTTTATTTCTGAGTTATTTATAGCTTTCGTTGTGAGAGCAAAGTGGTCTTACAGAGACAGTTTGAGTTTTACAGCACTTTGGAAGTTTGCTCAGAAGTTCTAACTCCCACATGTCCTTGACAACCAAGTACATCCTTTCAATAGATTGTGTGATCCTCAGGGCTTGGTAGCTGCTCTAACAGTCATCCCCATTTACAAATGCCTTTAAACACTAGGTATGTGTTATTTATTTTAGTTCTCTCTCTCTTTCTCTCTCTCTCTCTGTATGTGTGTGGGGGGGTGGGTCTATGTGTCTGTGTGTCTGTGTATGTATGAGAGAGAGAGGGAGAGAATGAGCGTGTGTTTGTAAGTCACAATGAACATGCAGTACTCATAGAAAATGATTCTCTTCTACCACTTTGTAGGATTTAGAGATCAAACTCAAGCCCTCCATCTTGCATTTAAGTACAACACTTTCTACCCATCAAGTCACCACTCTAGCCCTAGGCAGTAGATATCTATGTCTTGTTCATCTTGTTATTCATTGTGGACATCGGGCAGCTGACTTACGGAGCAATTTTTGATATGTATTCTTTGCTTCCTTCCTCCCTTTCTTCCTTCTCATCTTTCCTTCCATCTTTCTTTCTTGTTTTCTTTCGTTCCCTCCCTCCCTCCTTCCCTCCCTCCCTTCCTCCCTCCCNCTCTCTCTCTCTCTCTCTCTCTCTCTCTCTCTTGTGTTTTAACCATCATTGGTTTCAGAGTCTTTTCCTTGGGTCAGGCATATGAGAAAACAACATGCAACACCATTTCTACAGGACTGGCTTTGTGTCAAATAATTTTTCAATACCAAATTGGCAATGACTTGAACACATGGTTACACTTCTTTATAATAAGGTTAGAAAATAGACTTTAATTTGGTAGAGGGAAATCAAATGGGCTTACTTGAAACTGTAATATAATTACACATTTTGTTTTAATTTCTAATTAATTTATGCATACTGATGTTTTGTCTGCATACATGTTTATCCACTGTGGAAAATTTTGGTACCCAGGAGGCCATACAATGTTAGACTGAGACTGACCTTACACAGGTATTAATATCCTTGAAGGTGCTAAGAATTGGACCTGGGTCATCTGAAATAGCATCCAGTGCTCTCAGATACTAAGCTATTTTTCCAGCCCCTCTAACTAAAATCTTATATTTCTTCTTATTCTATTTCTTCTTTTGATATAAGACCTACTTCAAATTATAATCTGATATCATTAGAGTATTTTGTAAAAGTACCTGATGCAAAATTGTTAGTGGTTAAAAATATTTTTGAATGAGTTAATTACAAAAGTATTTAGCATCAGTGCTAGTAGATATTCTAAATTCTATAGGACTTACCGAATATTTTTCCAAACTTTTGTTGAATAATAAAATCCATTAAGAAATAGCTTACCTAGTGAGTTCACAACGCAGGTATGTACATATTAGAGAGCACAGATTAAAGAATCTTTCCGCTAGGCTAGCATATTGCTATTATTTGAGCTAGTCCTGCGTACAAACTGATGTGATGAGAATTATCTCCTCACTTAAGTGTTACTGGAAACTGTTTTACTGGCTACTATTAAGAACAATGTTGAACATTCTCCACTTGCTCCATTAAGCAAAGCAGCTATTGCTTTTAGCACCTTCCTTATCATCCTTGATACGTGATGTTTTCCAAAGGGTTCATTCCAGTAAGATTAAGGTTTGCTTATATGTTCCAATTGAATGAGTTGTTTTATCTATCAATACTGTCTAGGAATATTTATGTGGAAAACTGTCCATATGAAGAAACTTCTGGTACCTCTGAGTACAAAAGTCATTTCCAATGAATTTTCAGACAATAGAAAATGCTAAATAGTAGTTCTGCATTGTTCAATATTATAGTTTACAGACTCTGAATAGCAATCATTAATGAAACATTCATATATATATTCTTTATGTATCATATATGAAGATAAGAAACACAGATATTGCAGAGGAGGTAAGGCTCTAAAGGTTGTCACTGCTTGATTTAACTCTAAATGTCTTAAACCTTAGATCCTAAACCCTTGATTAAACATGAACGTCTTAAACCCATATATCTCTGAACCCCATTCATCTTTGTGTTCAATGAAGCTAAAATCCAAACTTATAATATGAACACGAGACTTAAGAAGTTAATAAAATAATGCAGAAAACTAGATTTACATCCAGAAATTTTCACTAAATTATACTTTTAAAGTTTATATGTAAATGTAATGAGTATGTGCCATAATTTACACAATATGCTACATACTATGTATATAATTTTACTTCACTTCAGTTTCTAAATTGTATTAAACTGACATGAATAGAAGAATTACTAATGTTCTGGTAAGGTCAGGGTTCATCTTGTCACCCTAGAGATGCTGCTGTGCTGACAGACTTACAACCTAATTAGCGGAAAAAAAGAAATATTTAATAGGGTAATAAAGTCATTATAGATAGCAGTTAAACTTTTTATATGGACAGTTTTTAAAATGCTTTATATACTATGGGAAGAATTTTATTCTTCCCATTCATATTTACAAGTGAAGAAACCAAGGCCAACATAAGCGTAAGCATATTTTGCTGGCTTTACATAATCAATTGCTATCTTTAAACATTCAGAAATTTGGGCTAGGACTGTAGCTTAAGGACAGGCTATCTACTTTGCATGGTCAAGGCCTTGGATTTGTTCTGAGAACCAGAACTGGAATTTGAAGCTGGGACATGTGATAAGAGATAGCATAATGTCTCCTCAATCATGATACAATGAACCAGTGTTATGTATCATGGCACACTGAAAGGACTGGGTTATCCATATAAATAACACTAAGCAGTTGGGAAATAGAACTTGAAAACAAAAGAAAATTATGTTACCTGGAAAGAGGTAGTTGAACAGTTCTGTAAAGTGAGACAGCATAATCTACAAACAAGATTTGAAAATTCAACACTTTCAATCCCAGTAAATAGATTTGTGCTTGTGTTGATTCAACTGTATAGATATGATGGAGACAACTTTCACTGTAAGATTCGTTGAGAAAGGCATCCAAATGCTTTCAAGTTAGTAGGGGACTTGTGTAGGTAGTTAATAAAAGAAACATGAATGATTGGCTGATAAATTTGGCGTAAATCTATTATACTTTCTTAAAATTATTTCAACGGTCATGACTAAATGAAAAACTCATTGAATTTGACATGAGAATCCACATGATAGAAAATATAAACTCATATCTAAAAGTATATTGGACGAGAACAGAAGAATGTGACAATGTAAATGGTAGTGATCTTT
This sequence comes from Bramus lutescens, assembly GCA_001685075.1. NCBI lineage: Eukaryota > Metazoa > Chordata > Mammalia > Rodentia > Cricetidae > Bramus > Bramus lutescens. The sequence continues at coordinate 54,153 of LOEQ01009762.1, forward strand.
AACACAGATAAATGTTTAAAATGGTGCAAAGCGTAGAAGCTAACTTGCTCATCCAGTGACAGTCCAAATAGGTAGATGGATATTTGACTTCTATATTTAATTTTCTGTTCGTTACCAAGACTCATCATCCTACATGTTCTATTTAAATCAGTCTTTAGGACATTTATCATAGCTGCAGCTAATATGTTAGTGGATGCATCCTATGTTGAATCTTAAGTTCATATTGCACCTACTTTCTGATGTATACTCAAAACAATCTTGTTCTGTATCAAAACATTTCATATGTTTTTCTTTGGTTATTATGCCATTGACTATCAAGTAAGTACTTTATATATTCCCACAGCCAAAGAATTAACAAGCACTGTAAATTCATTTTTTGAGAAATTTAAAGACTAAGCAGGCTTTCCATCTCTAGTTCTTCTTGTACTATTTACATTAGTTAGTGTTGAGATTAGAGGGCTATAATGCAGGGTGAAAATTATCAGTGTCATCCCAGTTCTTAGCATCATCTTATTACACATGCTGTCATCAACACTCTTGTTGATTCAGTTACCACAGGCTGCTAAAAGAATCATGTTGGACTAAGTAGCGTAAGCAGCAGACATTTATTCTGAAAGTTCTGGAGATTGACAAGTTCAAGATGAAGCTGCTGGCATATGGTCTGTCTGAAAGGACACTTGCTTGTGTACAGATGGTGGCCTTCTTGCTGTATAATCAAAATGATGGTGAGAAAAGGACTCTGGTGTCTCCTTGTCTTACCAAAATATTCTTACTCTAATGTGAGCCACATCCACATGCCTTCATCTAAATTTATTTATCTCCTAAAAGCATTACTTTATATTGTTATCATACTGGGGGTTAAGGTTTCATAATATGAGTTTGTGGATGGAACAAACACCCACCCCACAACAGTCATCATCCAAGCGCCATCATTGTCATTATTGTCCCCCATCCTATTCTTTCATCTCTACTTGTCAAGACATTATCACTAACGGCAGTTACAGTTGTCACAGAATATTTATGAAGGCTTATTTCATCAGACCCTAATTATGAGAAACTTATACTTTTTTCACATTCAACAAAAGAAGAAATGATGTTTAGGTGACTCATATCTATTTATGAATGAGAAGATCAGGAGCCTCAATAAAGTATGAACTCTATGAATATTGCTTGTTTTCTCCATTTTATATTTTGATCTCTTTACCAGCTTCAATCTACAATCCTGTACATATATGTGGGAAAATATTATGCAGAGTCATAAACGATACTATATATTTTCTTGATCTATTTTTAGATATTTTGAACTGTATAATTTTTGTTGGGTTGGGTGAGTTGAGGTCGATGAGCAGTTTTGTGTCTTTTATAAGGTATTCAAAATCTCCTAGCTTCTTCCTAGGCTATTCCAGTTGTAGCTAGGCTCAATCACAGTGATAAATTTGTCCCCAGACTTGTTCATATGTTCCTTGGAGGAAAATCACTAATGAGTTTGCAAGCCCCTGAACTAACTTTCTGGAAAGTATTAACTTCTTGGAAATAGTTTATGATATTTTTTCTCATGTATGATAACCTAAAACACTAATTTCAAAATCCAATTTTATGTATTTCTTCACGCAAAGTGGATGGGCATTTTAGATGTGGGATAGGAGTAAGAAGTTACAAACGCTCTTGAATATTTGTATGCAGTCACAAATCAATTGTTGATGCAGGTATCCACACTGTGTGAGCAAGTAATAGATTACACATGATGATTGCCCACTGTGATAATCTCACTTGCTATGTATTTCTTGGTTTTCTCTTGAAAATTGATATATCATATATACTTCAATTTTGAGAACAGCAACTATTGAGGATAATTTTGATGTAATAATAGTAGTATATAGAAAATTGGAAAATGCTTCAATCAGCACTCAGAAGTAACTGTCTGTCTCTGAAACAACAGTTGTTTATAATTTTATGTGTTTTCTTCCAAGTAGAACTCTAATTTTCACCCTTTTATTTCCTCCCTTCCTTCTGTCCTTCTGGTCTTGACAGTCCTGTCGTCTTTCTCATAAGGCTGGCATAGCTTTTTATTCCTGAATACTTTAACACACTGCCAGGTACCCAGCACATTCATTGTCATACTTCTTGTATTTACTATTACTGTTACAAATGTAATTAGAGACATTATGAAATTCTTGCATTCTTTCAATATATAATTTATTTTCATCCAGTGTTGTGACATAATGATCATTTCAAAGTTTGAAGAATATTTTCCTACTCTGTACTTACTACAGAATGAAGACCATAAAACAAAGCTACTTTGTGGATAAGCCCACGCTAAAAGGCAGAGAGATCCTGCTGAAGGCCAAGTAATTAATCAGTGAAATAATATCTTTTTGCATTACCATCTGTCTGCTCGCCTCCCTATGTGAATTTATTGCAAAAGTGAGCACTAAAGAAGAAAGGCATCTGTTGCTGAATTTACGCTGGACGTCTTGTTCATGCAAACCTTTGTTTTGAAGTGATCAAATCACTTATAAAATGAGCATTTTAGACATTTTTGGTTTAAGTGTAGTGATCATAGTGAAACAAGTAAAATAGTTGTTATTGAGTAAGTCCCACACAATATGTAAAATGAAAACAATCTCAGCATGCTTTTCACAGTGGTGTTATGTCAAAATCTTGGACATTCTGTAATAGTGCCATTGTTACTGAGCCTGCTGGGTTGCTGGGTTCGTCTCACCAGCGACTGACTAGTTGTCTGAAAAGTTGTTTCCTCATCTAAGGAAATGTTAAAATGATTTTTAAGATAATAAGAATGAATCTATTGTAACGCAGTATTTTTGGGCTCTGGTTTTCCTACATGTCTGGAAGGTGAGGGTTTTTTTTGACAACCTCTGTAGAAAATTTACTCTGAAACTTCTGCTAGGCCACTGACTTGACTTCTCTTTCCTCCTCCTCAACAATAGGAGTGGAATTAGGTCACCTTATAATCATTTTTTTCTATCATTTTTCTCATTTTTATTTTATGTTTCAGTTAACAAGTATATTCAATTCCTTATAGATGTAGATTGATAGAAGTAGGTTATTAGCATGTGGTATATTAAATGTGTCCAAAAAGATCAAAGGAAACCCCCAGTAAAGATCACTTATCTTTTAAGTAAGATTTGAGTGAATCAAAGGATTTAAATCTGTGAGACTGAAATAAAAGAATGAACAGCAACGGTGGTCCACTTTGAGGCACAGACAACGAATGGAAACGATACCTAATACAAAGACTTAAAAGAATATCGACTGGGCAATGGGAGAGACCCAATGGTTTGAAGTCTCACATTCCCCTTTCCGTATGGAGTGCATTTTAAATTGGATCAGTGAAAGGGATTGGAAATAGCAGAAGCTAATGAGGCCACATTATATCTGCCCCTTGGTCTTTGCACCATGGCCTCTAGGAGAGTTTACCCTGATCTCTGTCACATAGTTAATGCAGATCTGTCACCTTAATCACAAGATTCTGAATACACACAGACACACACACACAAACCACAGAGAGAGACCCCTCATACATAGACACACACACATACACAAACATACCACACACACACACACAAACACACACACACACACAGCCTAGCTGTTCTAAGCAGGTATAAATATAACAGACAAAACACATTTTCAATCATTTATGCATTACAATGATCTACTAACATTTAAGTCTTTTCAAACACACAACAGGGTATTGTAAGCTTGTAACAAAATTCTCTGCATTTGGCTGAGGAGAACTAGTTTTGAAGGATCCTAAACTCTAGGTTGGGAAGCAAAAAAAAAATCAAGTATTTAAAGAAATGAATGCTGAATTATAACCCTGAAAAAAGTGTCAAATAATGTGTTATTGTGAAGATAAAGATGAGGACAATAAGAAAATGTGAAATTTCTTCAACAGAACAACACCCATCCAGCATGCTTCAAATGCTCTGTGAATTATTTCTCTTTCCATTCAGGAACATCGCAAGGACTACTTGTATAGGACAAAACATGCACACATGTATAATGCCTGGCACTTTTTAACAGGATTTTGATACAGCTCTTTACTTCGGAGATTCTTAAAATACAAAAATAATGAGAACAGTAATGTCAATTATCATGCAAAAATGCAATTTATTAATTTTATTGGATGGTTTTAACTTGGCTGCAATTTAAAGGTAGCATCATGCAACTGCATCACATCAGGGCTAATACTAAATTGCCAATGCATTAATGATCTGCATCCCATTGTTCAATTCTTCAAAGAGCTAAGAAAAACCTACTCCAGCTTTGCTATCCAGTTCATCCATTTATTTATTCACTATTAATTTTTGGTAATTTTTACAGATATCATGACATCTAACTTTACAGAGTAGACAATAGAGGGTGATTCTTACCCTTAAGAGACTTAACAGCAAATGCAGCCAGGATGTGGTGACAGCTCTCTTCAGTAGCTTATATAAACAAATTGGGTCTTTAAACAAAATTCTTAATCCCCTTTTGAGTAGATTAATTTGTCCATAAAATTACAGTGTGCTGCACAACACTGTTAATAGCTGGCTTCCCCAGAGCTAATGTAGTTACAAGGATATCAGTAATAGAGCTTTCAATTTTAATTATGAACGATACAGAGACAGGAAAACTAACCTGTGATTAGTATAGATGAAACCATTTGCTAGCCAATAGCTCTGTTTCACTCAACTCTGTTTATATTTCTTGCACGATAATAAAAATTCTCATTTAATGTAGTCCTAATACATCATTTCATTAATAATTCTATAAAACAAAGTGAACATTGTTTTCACTAACATCTGAGTTCTAGAATAGAGTCAGTCACTAATGGTAACAGTAGTGAAGATAACTATAATAATGTGAATAGGTATTAATTGGTCATAGAAAATATATGTCCAATACAGTATTAAGTACTCTTCAACGTGCTTTTTATTTTATAACAAGTAGCAGAGGAAACCTACATAAACTAGCAAATGCCACATATTTTACACATTGTACAGCCATATCCAAAGCAATACCTCCCAGTTTGGAAGCTGTTTAATTGTGTGAAGCATGCCATCTACACCTAACAGGTAGAGTGTTAAGATGAATTTTGAGGCTGTGTTATGACTTAGACATTCTTTCTCGTGGACATGACAAAGTCACATACATGGTGTCAGAGAGACACCATGGAGCGACCGCCAGAGATAGATGTGCTGAAATTTTGCTGGTAGGCGATGACCTTGCGTTGATACACAGATTAATAGAAATGTGTTAAATTCATATGCAAGAGTTAGCCAGTAAGAAGGTAGAGCTAATGGGTCAAGCAGTGGTTTAAATAATACAGTTTCTGTGTGATTATTTTGGGCCTAAGCTAGCTGCATGGCTCAAAATTAACAAACAGCTTCTCCTCCAACACTTGCATCTTAAATTAACCCCTAATTCTTGTCTGTGTTAGCCACATGGTTTGGTACCTTTTATCAGTGATGCATTCTCATCTTTCTTCCTCTGCATCTGAATGATGACTGCAGACTGAGCCTTTCCTCTTCCCAGAATTCTCATATTCTGTTTTTTCCACCTATCCTTCCTGCCTAGATACTGGCCAATTAGCCTTTTATTAATCCAATGCAACTGACAATTGCACCACAGTAATGCATGGTCTCAAGAGATTGAAAAAAATGAAATAAAAAATCTACATAGTAAGTATCTTTTATTTTTTTCCAAGTATACTATCTTTATTTTTTTCTCAGTTAAATTTACTCAAATTGAAAAAAAGGATTTGGTAAAAAGTTACTCTTTTTATTTTTATTAGTTGCCCTATTATTTTACTTTACACACACACTCTTCTGTGTTTAGAAATGAATACCTTGTATATTTAACTTCTTCATTTTTAATAATTTATCTAGCTTCATTTCCTAGAAGCTAATGCTACCATTTATTATTATTAATCTTTAGAAATTATATGAATGATATATATAATTCTATATTTATATCTACATATAGGATATAATTCTATATCTATATATAATCTATATAGATACATAAATTTTTATTTTTTCATTAAAATGTATGAGAGTCATCAAAGAGTCAGAGGGGTTTTATATATCTAAATCAATGTAATATTAATATTAACAGAGCAAACGAACAAAATATGCACATCCCATGTTCAGAGAAATTATTTGATTAAATTCAGTGTCTTTCCTGAAAGCATATCTAAATAAGAGATGTATCTCAGCATAAAACGTCCATGTGTGTGTGTACTATCAGATGGTTATCACCGCTTGAGTAGAGAAAAACAGAACACTTTGCCTCTAATGTCTAGATTAAAATAAAGATGTCTATTTTCTCTGCTTTACTCAATCCAATTTTAGAAGTCCTGTCCTAAGCAAACAGGCAACAAAAAGAAACAATGGTCATTAAATTAAAAGAAAAAAAGGGAGATTAAACTTGTTAATGTAGGCAGATGCCATCATCATACATGTAAAAAAGACAAAACTGCCAAAGTATTCTTAGGACTAATAAACAAATAAGCAAGGTTACAAGAAATAAAAATCAACAAACAAAAGTTAATAGCATTACCATAAACAAATTAAAAATTGGTAGATAATAATACTTGTAAATTATCTTAAATAAAAATTCAAAAAGCAATTCCAGGTAAAATAACTGACAGAAAACCAAACAATTTATCTAAAAAGGAAAAATAATCTACAATAAAAACAATAAAATACCATTAAAGAAAAATAAAACGAAAGAAATAAATATTTCCCTGTTCATGGATCAGGAAAATCAATATTGCCAATTCAAATTTGACAGATTACCTACTAAAATAACATTGTTTTTTTTTATAGAAGCAGAAAAACTAAAACTAAATTCCTATGGGTCTCTAAAATATAATAGACAAAGCTACCTTGAGCAAAATGTATAAAGCAGGAGATACATGTATTCACCATATACTAAAATGATGTTTTAATCAAAATATTATAAAGTTAATATAAAAATATGTACATAGAGTAAGGAAACAAACCCACAACAAACTCATTTAGATAAACACAACCAATTATTGGCAAGGTTATAAAAATACTCTCTGAAGAAATGGTATCCTTTTAATGAATAGTTCTGAGAAATTTGGCTCAGAACAATGAAACTAGATCTTTCTAGCTCAGCAGTTAGAAAGTAAAGCAAAGTTGCAGAAAATAGTGGGGGAAATAGTTCTGAACAGTGAATAGGCAAGGATTTCTTTGAGGTAAGTTCCCAGCCCATAGGAAACCCAAGCAAAAACAGACAAATGAGAATACATTGGAACTAGAATGTAAGGAATTCCAGTAACCTGCCCGGAAGGGCCAGAAGTCAAAGCAACTCCCTGCACAGACCTGCTGAGCTCATAAGAGGTGAGCAACTACTAAGAGCCTTTAGGAACCTTCAGGACAGAAAGCACGCTCGAGGGGTAATGACCACCATGGTTCCCAAAAATGGCTTCCAGAAGCTATTGTAAGAAGTTCGTCTGAAGGAAACAACCTTCTTCAAGACCCAGCCATACAACTTCTGGGTATATATCCAAAGGATGCTCAATTGTAACACAAAGACATGTGTTCAATTATGTTCATAGCAGCATTTTTTGTCATAACCAGAACCTGGAAACAACCTAAATGCCCCTTGACCGAAGAGTGGATAAGGAAAATGTGGTACATTTACACAATGTAGTACTACACAGCAGAAAAAAAATAATGACATCTTGAGATTTGCAGGCAAATGGATGGAGCTAGAAAACATCATATCGAGTGAGGTAACTCACACCCAGAAAGACAAATATCATATGTACTTGCTCATAAGTGGCTTTTAGACATATAACAAAGAAAACCAGCCTACAATCACAATCCCCGAAAACCTAGACAACAGTAAGGACCCTAAGAGAGACATACATAGATCTAATCTACATGGGAAGTAGAAAAAGATAAGATCTCCTGAGTAAATTGGGAGCATGGTGACCATGGGAGAGAGTTGAAGGGAGGGGAGCAGAGAAAAATGAATACTCGATAAAATCAATAAAAAAGAAGTTCCTCTGAAAAGAGCACCAGTGCCACAGTCAGCATCCACTGCCATTCTCAAACGAGATACCCCGCTGCTGCAGTGACCACCAGAACCTCAGCCCCACCTATACCTAGAGGAACAATCTCCAGAACCATGACCCTGCCTCCACCTGGAAGTGTGACTACTAGAGCTGTGGTCGCACATGCAACTTGAGGAGGGACCATATTAATCTTGGGCCTTGCTTGCACCTGGAGGAGTGATCACTAGAGGCTCTGCTCTACCTGCACTGGAAGGAGCATTTCAACAGAGCTATGGTCACAACTACACCAATTGGAGGATGAGGGACCTGAAGCACAAGCCCCACCTATTCTGATTGGAGAAAGAGATGGATAGACAACAAGGTAAGAATATACTCAACAACATAAAGAGCAATACGTACCACCAGAAACTAGTGATTATACTTCAGCTGGACCTGAACATCCCAACATAGATGAAGCAGAAGAAAACAATCTTAAAAATAATTTTATGAAGATAATTGAGGCCCTTAAAGAGGAAATGAAAAATTCTCTTAAATAAATGGGGGAAAACACAAAATATAAATTGGAAACAATCAACAAATCCCTTAAAGAAAATCAAGAATTGAAAACTGAAATAAAGGCAATAAAAAACACAAACAGAAGGAATTCTAGAAATGAAAATTTTGGTTAAACAATCAAGAACCACAAATGCAAGTATAACCAACATAATACAAGAGATGGAAAAGAAAATCTTGGGCATTGAAATATGACAGAGGAAATAGATCATTGGTCAAAGAAAATGTCAAATCCAATAAATTCTTAAGATAAAATATCCAAAAAATCTGGGACACCATGAAAAAACCAAACCTAAGAATAAATAGGTGTAGAAGAAGTCCAACCCAAAGGCACAGAAAATATATTCAACAAAATTATATAAGAAACTTTCCCAAACTAAAAGCGGACATGCCTATAGAAGTACAAGAAGCTTACAGAACATCAAATCTACTGAAACAACAACAACAGAAATAAAACGTACCCTTGCCATATAATAATCAAGACACTAAACTTACAGAATAAAGAAAAAATATAAAAACCTGAAAAGGAAAAAAAAGCCAAGTAACATATAAAGGCAAACCTATCAGAATTGCACAATACTTCTCAATGTAAACAATGAAAGCTTGAAGGATATGGACAGGTGTTATAAAGACATTAGAGACCATGGTTGTCAGCGCAGACTACTATACCCACTTTCAATCACTACAGAGAAAAAAATATTCTTTAAAAAGAAAACAGATTTAAATAACTATAGATAAATCTAGCCTTATAAAAAGTACTTGAAAAGCTCCAACCCAAGAAAGTGAGCTACATCCACAAAAACACAGGCAATAGATGATCACACAGCAGCAAATCCCAAAGAGAAACACATACACAATGCCACCAGCAACAATGAAAACAAAAATAACAGCAACTAGCCGTCACTGTTCATTAATATCCCTTAATATAAATTGACTCAATTTGTCTGTACAAAACCAAAGGGTAACAGATTGGATATGAAAACAGAATCCATCCTTCTTCTGCCTACAAGAAACATATCTTAGCCTTGAAGACAAACATTACCTCAGAGTGAACGGTTGGGAAAAAATTTCAAATCAAATGGACCTAAGAAACAAGCTGGTATAGCTATCCTAATTACTAGCGAAATAGACTTCAACTAAAATCAATCAACAAAGATAAAGAAGAACATTTCATCTTTATCAAAGGAAATATAGATCAAGAGAAAAATCCCAGTTCTGAACAGCTATGTTCCAAGTAAAAGAGCACCTACATTTGTAAAAGAAACATCACTAAAGCCTAAATTACACAATAAGTACCATTTACTAATAATGGAAGACATCGACAACCCACCATCACCACTTGACAGGTCTTCAAACAGAAACTTAACAGAGAAATAAGGAAACTAACATATGTTATGACTCAAATGGACTTAACAGACATTTGTAGAACTTTCCACCCCAAAGAAAAAGAATATACCTTATTCTCACCACCGCATGGAAAGTTCTCAAAATTTACCACATACTCAGTAACAAGGCAAACATCAACAGATACAAAAATAGGAATAACTCCATGTATTTTATTGTATCACTGTTGCCTGAGGATTTTGTCCTACCCAGTTCCCACAGTCATTTTTTACTTCAATTTTGAAGTTAAGGTATTTTCAAAATACCTATCTTGGATTAATTCAGCAGAATTTATAAACAAATATCTTTTGGCAGCTGCTTCTCCTTTTTTCAGCATTCAAACAATTCAAAGAGAACATAATAACATACAGTATCCAGACTCTCTGTATATTTTCATCTTTACATGGCTTCATTTTAACCTCTTTTTCTTTTATTTTTAATTTTTTGCTTTTTGAGACAGGGTTTCTCTGTATGTCTTTGGCTGTCCTAGAACTTCCTTTATAGATCAGGCTGTCCTTGAACTTACAGATGTGTACCTGCCTCTGCCTCCCAAGTGCTGGGATTAAAAGTGTGTGCCACCACACCCAACNAATGGATGGAGCTAGAAAACATCATATCGAGTGAGGTAACTCACACCCAGAAAGACAAATATCATATGTACTTGCTCATAAGTGGCTTTTAGACATATAACAAAGAAAACCAGCCTACAATCACAATCCCCGAAAACCTAGACAACAGTAAGGACCCTAAGAGAGACATACATAGATCTAATCTACATGGGAAGTAGAAAAAGATAAGATCTCCTGAGTAAATTGGGAGCATGGTGACCATGGGAGAGAGTTGAAGGGAGGGGAGCAGAGAAAAATGAATACTCGATAAAATCAATAAAAAAGAAGTTCCTCTGAAAAGAGCACCAGTGCCACAGTCAGCATCCACTGCCATTCTCAAACGAGATACCCCGCTGCTGCAGTGACCACCAGAACCTCAGCCCCACCTATACCTAGAGGAACAATCTCCAGAACCATGACCCTGCCTCCACCTGGAAGTGTGACTACTAGAGCTGTGGTCGCACATGCAACTTGAGGAGGGACCATATTAATCTTGGGCCTTGCTTGCACCTGGAGGAGTGATCACTAGAGGCTCTGCTCTACCTGCACTGGAAGGAGCATTTCAACAGAGCTATGGTCACAACTACACCAATTGGAGGATGAGGGACCTGAAGCACAAGCCCCACCTATTCTGATTGGAGAAAGAGATGGATAGACAACAAGGTAAGAATATACTCAACAACATAAAGAGCAATACGTACCACCAGAAACTAGTGATTATACTTCAGCTGGACCTGAACATCCCAACATAGATGAAGCAGAAGAAAACAATCTTAAAAATAATTTTATGAAGATAATTGAGGCCCTTAAAGAGGAAATGAAAAATTCTCTTAAATAAATGGGGGAAAACACAAAATATAAATTGGAAACAATCAACAAATCCCTTAAAGAAAATCAAGAATTGAAAACTGAAATAAAGGCAATAAAAAACACAAACAGAAGGAATTCTAGAAATGAAAATTTTGGTTAAACAATCAAGAACCACAAATGCAAGTATAACCAACATAATACAAGAGATGGAAAAGAAAATCTTGGGCATTGAAATATGACAGAGGAAATAGATCATTGGTCAAAGAAAATGTCAAATCCAATAAATTCTTAAGATAAAATATCCAAAAAATCTGGGACACCATGAAAAAACCAAACCTAAGAATAAATAGGTGTAGAAGAAGTCCAACCCAAAGGCACAGAAAATATATTCAACAAAATTATATAAGAAACTTTCCCAAACTAAAAGCGGACATGCCTATAGAAGTACAAGAAGCTTACAGAACATCAAATCTACTGAAACAACAACAACAGAAATAAAACGTACCCTTGCCATATAATAATCAAGACACTAAACTTACAGAATAAAGAAAAAATATAAAAACCTGAAAAGGAAAAAAAAGCCAAGTAACATATAAAGGCAAACCTATCAGAATTGCACAATACTTCTCAATGTAAACAATGAAAGCTTGAAGGATATGGACAGGTGTTATAAAGACATTAGAGACCATGGTTGTCAGCGCAGACTACTATACCCACTTTCAATCACTACAGAGAAAAAAATATTCTTTAAAAAGAAAACAGATTTAAATAACTATAGATAAATCTAGCCTTATAAAAAGTACTTGAAAAGCTCCAACCCAAGAAAGTGAGCTACATCCACAAAAACACAGGCAATAGATGATCACACAGCAGCAAATCCCAAAGAGAAACACATACACAATGCCACCAGCAACAATGAAAACAAAAATAACAGCAACTAGCCGTCACTGTTCATTAATATCCCTTAATATAAATTGACTCAATTTGTCTGTACAAAACCAAAGGGTAACAGATTGGATATGAAAACAGAATCCATCCTTCTTCTGCCTACAAGAAACATATCTTAGCCTTGAAGACAAACATTACCTCAGAGTGAACGGTTGGGAAAAAATTTCAAATCAAATGGACCTAAGAAACAAGCTGGTATAGCTATCCTAATTACTAGCGAAATAGACTTCAACTAAAATCAATCAACAAAGATAAAGAAGAACATTTCATCTTTATCAAAGGAAATATAGATCAAGAGAAAAATCCCAGTTCTGAACAGCTATGTTCCAAGTAAAAGAGCACCTACATTTGTAAAAGAAACATCACTAAAGCCTAAATTACACAATAAGTACCATTTACTAATAATGGAAGACATCGACAACCCACCATCACCACTTGACAGGTCTTCAAACAGAAACTTAACAGAGAAATAAGGAAACTAACATATGTTATGACTCAAATGGACTTAACAGACATTTGTAGAACTTTCCACCCCAAAGAAAAAGAATATACCTTATTCTCACCACCGCATGGAAAGTTCTCAAAATTTACCACATACTCAGTAACAAGGCAAACATCAACAGATACAAAAATAGGAATAACTCCATGTATTTTATTGTATCACTGTTGCCTGAGGATTTTGTCCTACCCAGTTCCCACAGTCATTTTTTACTTCAATTTTGAAGTTAAGGTATTTTCAAAATACCTATCTTGGATTAATTCAGCAGAATTTATAAACAAATATCTTTTGGCAGCTGCTTCTCCTTTTTTCAGCATTCAAACAATTCAAAGAGAACATAATAACATACAGTATCCAGACTCTCTGTATATTTTCATCTTTACATGGCTTCATTTTAACCTCTTTTTCTTTTATTTTTAATTTTTTGCTTTTTGAGACAGGGTTTCTCTGTATGTCTTTGGCTGTCCTAGAACTTCCTTTATAGATCAGGCTGTCCTTGAACTTACAGATGTGTACCTGCCTCTGCCTCCCAAGTGCTGGGATTAAAAGTGTGTGCCACCACACCCAACTACTCCCTTTCTTTCTTTTTTATTTTAAGGACTTTAACCTTTTTCTTTTCTCTCCCAGCCTGCATATATTTTAAACACACTGTAAAACATTTAGAGGTTTTCTTCATCTGAATCTAGCTTTACTGTATAGCTCTCTTTTTCTGACCACATGTGTCTTTAGTTTGCTAAGCGATATGGTTACAATTAAAGCCGTGGCTTTGATGGCTGGATCAAGCCTATTCCTTAGCTTTCTGAGATCCCAGCCTCATGGTGGAGGTACCAGCTGGAGCCATGCTTATTGCCACAACTCTACGGTGTTTCAACTCCCTGCCACCATCAAAAAGAATGTGATCAGCTTTTCATCAGCATCATTTAAGTGTTTTGTGGCAGGACCTCTTAAAAGAGCTACAAGGTTTTGTAGCTAAAGCTGAGTCAGTTTTATTTCCTGCCTGGCTACTGGACAATCAGCATTTATTTAAAATATAATTGACAAAATACAGACCATGTGCCACAGTGGATCACCATGGTTTAAAGTTAGAATTCGAAAGCAACTCTAATTTCAGAAAGCCCACAAAGAAATGAAAATTTAACAATGCTCAACTGAAACACAATTGGGTCAAAAAAGAAATAAAGAATTTAAAGACTTACTAATAATCAATGAAATGGATTCACAACATACCCAAGTTTAGAGGACACAATGGAAGCAGTGCCAAGAGGAAATCTCAAAGCACTAAATGCCTACAAAAAGTAGCTGGAAAAAATCCTACTCTAGTGAATTAACAGAATGTCTGAACACTCTAGAACAAAAAGAAACAAATTCACCCACAATAAGTAGATGGCAGGAAACAATCAAATTGAGGACTGAAACAAAATAAAAACAAAGAAAATGATACAAAGAATCAATGAAACAAAGAACTGGTTCTTTGAGAAAATCAACAGCTTCATCCAAACTAACTGAAAGGCATAGAGAGAATATCCCTATTAACAAAATAAGAAATGAAAAGAGGAACGTTAAAACAGACACTGAGGAAATTCAGAGAATCATCAGGTCATACTTGAAGAACCTGCACTACACAATATTGAAAATTTTAAGGAAATGGAAAATTTTCTGGATAAGCACCCATACCAAAATCAAATCAAAACCAGATAAACAAATTAAATAGATCTATAACCCATAAGGAAAGAGAAGCACTCATCGAAAGCCTCCCAACCAAAACAACAACAACAACAACAAACAAAAACAAAAACAAAACAAAACAAAAAACAAAAAAGCACCCAGGGACAGATAATTTCAGCACAGAATATCAAAGAAAGGACAATACCAATTCTTTTCAAATTATTCAACCCAATAGAAGAGAAGCAGAAGGAATACTGCCAAACTCTTTTTCCAAGGTTATAGTTACCCTGATACCTCAATCAACAAAGGTGCAACTAAGGAAGAAAATTACAGGCCAATCTCACTCATGAACATTGATTTGAAAATACTTAATAAAATACTGGCAAACTAAATCTAAGAACAATTAAAACTTTAAGACTTTGAAGAATGGGACTGAAGTGGATATCAGAAAATGAAAAGATCTCCCATGCTCATGGATAGGTAGGATTAACACAGTAAAAATGACAATCTTACCAAAATCAATCTATAGATTCAATGCAATCCCCATTAAAATCCCAGCACAATTCTTCACAGTCCTCATAAGAACAATACTGAATTTCATAAGGAGAACCAGAAAAGACAGGATAGGCAAAATAACCCTGTACAATAAATGAACATCTGGAGGCATTACTATCTCTGACATCAAGTTTTATTATAGAACTATAGTAATGAAAACAGTCTTGGTATAGTCATACAAACTGACATATGGATCAAGGAAATTGATATGAAGGACTAGATATTAACCCACACACCTATGAACACCTGATATTTGACAAAGAAGCTAAATATATAAAACGGAAAAAGAAAACATCTTCACCAAATGGTGGTAATATAACTGAATGTCGACATGCAGAATAATGAAAATAACACCATATCTATCATCATAAACAAAATTCAAGTACAAATGGATTAAAGACCTCAACATAAATCCATCCACATTGAACCTCATAGAGGACAAAGTGGAAAGTACCCTTGAATGTATTGGCACAGGTGACCACTTCCTAAATATAATACCAGTAGCACGGACACTGAGAGCAACAATTAATAAATGGGACCTCCTGAAATTGAGAAGCTTCTGTTAAGCAAATGGCACAGTCAACAAGACAAAACGACTGTCTATGGAATGAAAAAAGCTCTTCACCAACCACACATCTGGCAGAAGACTGATCTCCAAAATATATAAAGAACTCAAGAAACTAAACATCAAACTACCAAATACTCCAATTAAAAAGTGAGGTACAGATCTAAACAGAGAGTTCTTAATAGAAGAATCTCAAATGGTCAAAAACACCCAAGGAAATGTTCAATATCCTTAGTCATCAGGGAAACAAAAATCAAAACAACTCTGAGATATCATTTTAAACTTATCAGAATGGCTGAGATCAAAATACACCAATGAAAGCTAATGCTGGAGAGGATGCAGAATAATGGAAAAACTCCTCCATTGTTGGTGGGAGTGTAAACTTGTATAGACTCTTTGGAAATCAGTATGACAATTTCTCAGAAAACCAGGAATCAATCTACCTCAAGACTCAGCAATACCATGTTTGGGCTTATACCCAAAGGAGGCACACTCACAGTACAAGAACATATTCTCAACTGTTTCCTTAGCAGCATTATTTGTAATAGCCAGAACCTAGATACAACCCAGAAGCCCCTCAACTGAAGGATGGATAAAGAAAATGTGGTACATTTATACAATGGAGTATTACTCAATGAAAAAACAATAATATTATATTTGCAGGCAAATGGACAGAAATAGAAAAAAAAACTGTGTGAAATAGCCCAGACCCAGAAAGACAAATATAGTAGGTACTCATTCATAAGTGGATATTGGACATAAAACAAACGATAACACGCCTACAATCCACTACCCCAGAGAAGCTAGAACCCTCTTCCAGTAATAGATGGAAGCAAATGCAGAGATAAAGAACTGACAACTAGGACAAGCTCCCAAAGTACAATGAAAGGGAGGGGGGAGCGATAATATGAACAAAGGGGTCAAGACTATGATGCGGAAACCCCCAGAATCTCAGAGCAGAGCTAGTGGGAGATCACTGACTTTGGACTCACAACTGGGGAACCTGCATAGGACCTGAGCTAGGCCCCCTGAATACAGGTGACAATGGTGAAGCTTGGGGAGTATATGGGACCACTTGCAGGAGAACCAGGGCCTAATTCTAATGCATAAACTGATTTTGTGGACCACATTCTCTTTGGAGATATACCTTGCTTAGCCTAAGCACAGGGGTGTGGGAAGGCTTTGGTCTTTACTCAAGATGGGTTTCCTCATTCAGGATGATTTTTTTCTAGTTCCATCTGTTTGCCTACAAATTTCATAATGTCATTGCGTTTTATCACTGAGTAATACTCCATTGAATAGAACATATCACATATTCTTTATCCCTTTTTTTGACAATTCAGCCTTTATTTTTAAAAATAATTCTGTATTCATTTTCTTCCATGAAACTACGGTCAGGCAACAAACAAAAACACACAAATTTCTCTCCAACCTGCTACCTGCAACTTGACGGGGGGGAGACGTGGGAATGCTTAGGAAGGCAGGACAGAAGCTGGTTTGGGGCCAGAGATGTCCTGTGATACTTTGCTCCGAGATGGCCACCAGGAGCCGGCCCTCAGGGAGGAGGCTCTACCCCAAACCCAAACCCCAGGGGAAATGAGGCACAAAAGTTAGTCCACTGTCTCCCACCAGGTTGGCACCAATTACTCCTAAGGGACCCAGAGGGAACTGACTTCCAGAAAAGAAGGGTGCCCAAGTACAGGCTTTCCTGACAGCTGGCCTTAGCACAGAAATTGCTCCCCTTTCCACCTCCCATATCCCAACCACAAGCTGCTGTGCTGCAGGAGAAGAACATTAGAGAGTCAGCAGAAAGAGTAACTAGGAGGCAGTGGCCCCTGGCACCCCAACAACTCCAATCTGACCCTGAGAGTGAAGCCCCTTTGGTTAGTCTCATTTGGCCAAAAACCCATTCCTTCTTCCATAACCTAGCCCCACACCGGGGGAAAGTGAAGAAAGAGGGAATAGGTATATAAGGTGGGTTCATGTTCTGACAGAAGCGAAGTCAGGGTCAACTGGCCTGGTCAAGAGAGCTAGAGCTGCCAAGCTCTCTGCAGATGTCCTTCAAGAGAACACCCTGGCCCCCACAAGCCCAGGCGTCCCCATACCACACAGTGGTTTCTTGTTCAGTATCACTAAATATACCACACAATAGTTCTCCTGATAACAAGAGTATAACCGTCATCATGGTTTGTGCACTAGAATGCCACTGGGTGGGGGGCACAGAAATTGAAAGATTATAGACCCAAGAGGGAAACACTGACAGGATGGTATAGCCCAGGGACTGCAGGCCTGTCTCAGCTCATGGTATAACAAGGAGACCCAGCAGGGAAAGGCAGGTGCTAATTCCAGCTAGGATCATAGCCATTCCAGGTCTGTGGGGGTGCCAGATGGACACGCCGGCCCCTGAACTGGAAAGTGACAATGCCCCGATAGCCAGTCCTACGAACACCGGACTTGAAGTCATCCACGACACCCAGAGCCTTAGCAAAGGCCTTGAAGCTGTCTCTGCTAGTGTACTGTACCCGCACCTCCCCCAGTTCCTTCTGATCCTTGGTCCTCACTTTCTCTACCTGTAGCTGGGGTACACCATAGACACTGACAAGGAAATCCCGGTCATAGGCCTCCTGCTACAGGTACTACAAGTCCAGCTGGGTGAAGGACACGAACTGCTGGTTCAGCTTGATGAACTTAAGATGCTGGACAAAGAACTGCCCATGGCTCACACCCTTGCTGCCAAAGGTCATCGTTCTTGAAATTTCTGGCTGAATACAGGCCCGCCCCTTCCACTGCTCACGTCTGTGCATCCAGTCGTCCCAGAAGGCCTTGGGCCACTTGGCTTCCAGCTCTGCCCACAGCTCAGCCAACAGCAGCCAGCCTAGGCCAGGAAAAATGTTTGTTCGATAGAGCAGCTCAGGTTTGCTTGAGTTTACCATCTGCTTCTTGCCGTTGTCCTTCCAAGCAGACACACACTAAAGGGAGAGGTCTGTTCTCAGCAGTGGATAGGTGGCCTGGAAGTACTCAAAAAAGTCTGGTGTCACCTCCAGATCATCCTCCACGACTACAACTTCTGGGAACTTGAACTTGTTGAAGATCTGACCCCAGTGGCCAGCGGTAGTGCCTGGCGATCTTGTAGTAACCCTGGAACTTGCGGTGGTCTGGCTGTACCGCAATGTTACTCAGGTCTGGCTGCCGGATGTGTGTGATAGCACTGCCATAGGAAGCAATGACCTGCGCTGTCTCCTCGTGCCCACAGTCCTGGCTGACAATGATGGGNAAGGAGACCCAGCAGGGAAAGGCAGGTGCTAATTCCAGCTAGGATCATAGCCATTCCAGGTCTGTGGGGGTGCCAGATGGACACGCCGGCCCCTGAACTGGAAAGTGACAATGCCCCGATAGCCAGTCCTACGAACACCGGACTTGAAGTCATCCACGACACCCAGAGCCTTAGCAAAGGCCTTGAAGCTGTCTCTGCTAGTGTACTGTACCCGCACCTCCCCCAGTTCCTTCTGATCCTTGGTCCTCACTTTCTCTACCTGTAGCTGGGGTACACCATAGACACTGACAAGGAAATCCCGGTCATAGGCCTCCTGCTACAGGTACTACAAGTCCAGCTGGGTGAAGGACACGAACTGCTGGTTCAGCTTGATGAACTTAAGATGCTGGACAAAGAACTGCCCATGGCTCACACCCTTGCTGCCAAAGGTCATCGTTCTTGAAATTTCTGGCTGAATACAGGCCCGCCCCTTCCACTGCTCACGTCTGTGCATCCAGTCGTCCCAGAAGGCCTTGGGCCACTTGGCTTCCAGCTCTGCCCACAGCTCAGCCAACAGCAGCCAGCCTAGGCCAGGAAAAATGTTTGTTCGATAGAGCAGCTCAGGTTTGCTTGAGTTTACCATCTGCTTCTTGCCGTTGTCCTTCCAAGCAGACACACACTAAAGGGAGAGGTCTGTTCTCAGCAGTGGATAGGTGGCCTGGAAGTACTCAAAAAAGTCTGGTGTCACCTCCAGATCATCCTCCACGACTACAACTTCTGGGAACTTGAACTTGTTGAAGATCTGACCCCAGTGGCCAGCGGTAGTGCCTGGCGATCTTGTAGTAACCCTGGAACTTGCGGTGGTCTGGCTGTACCGCAATGTTACTCAGGTCTGGCTGCCGGATGTGTGTGATAGCACTGCCATAGGAAGCAATGACCTGCGCTGTCTCCTCGTGCCCACAGTCCTGGCTGACAATGATGGGGAAACGCTCAGCTCAAGGCTGATAGTGCAAAAACGTATACAGGCAGTGCCGGACAGTGCTGCGGTCACAGGCAATGACCAGGATGGGGATCACGGCTGGTGAGGTGGGCACAGGCACACGGGACCAGATTGGAGGGGCCGCAGTGGGCACTTTCCACTTATGATTCCACAAAACATGATGATCCCTGATTTGCTGCAACAGTCCTCGCTGCTCCTCCAACTCCACCTCAGCATCCTCAGCCAGGCGGATCAGCTCACGGGAGAGGCTGGCAGGGTCGTCATCAAGAGCACTGTCTGAGGGTAGCCTGCCAGGTGCTGGG
>LOEQ01009763.1:0-15652 GCA_001685075.1 Bramus lutescens
AAAAAAAACAGTTGATCTGGTTACACATTTTGTCAGACTGGGACAGAATCAAGAAGGAATACACTAGCTCCTGGGACTTGCTCGTCTGCTTCCTCCAGGTTCTCTTGTGTTTCTGCTGGGTCAGTGAGAAGAGTCAGGATTCCTCTGTTGACTCACAGAACTGGCTCTTCTAAAGCTTGATCTTCCCTCCCCCCTTTACTTCCCATATTTCAGTCCTTACTACCCTCCCCAGTCTTCCAGGATTCTCACCTTAAATGTTCCGAATAGAACTCTTAAAGTTTCTGCTTATATTTTTAGACCAGACTGCTATCTGGCTCTGGATTGCCTGGGTTTGTGTCAGGTGACTATTCCCGGGCCACTAGTTTTTGTCAGGACTTATGAGCCACTTGATAACAAAATCTGTCTGTCCCTGGGCTAGAAACTGTGGATCTGGCTGATGATGACTTGAACAGTGTTGTGAATTTTACACTTCCACTGGAATTTCTTGTTATCTTCAGTGCCTAATAAAAATTCTCTGTTGAGAAGGAACTGCCTTACCAAAAGGGGTGGCTTTGCTTACAAGTGCACATGTCTGTGTGTAAAGCAAGCCCACATGTGTGTGTTTTCATGATCATAACTGGGAAACAAAGCAAATGAAAGTGTTTGTGCTGAGGGCACTGGATGGAGAAACCACTAAATCTCTTCCTACAGCATTGATGCTAAAACACAGCGTCAATTTTCCCCAACCCCTAATTAGTCAGAGTCATGTGCCTTAGTATCCCACTTCTCCTCCCTTCCCCTCTGTGTGTAAGATAGAGCCAGCAAAGAAATCAAAGTTGATTTAAAAAATACCTTTCTGACAAAAGGAGTCAATTAATAGTTTAAAACTCTCCATTTCCTGGGACTCAAGTCTCATAAGAAAGCGATTTCCGTAACTCATTTTCGGAGTCAACTACCTCAATTCTAATTAGAGTTATAAGTTTCTGAGAACTCCTGAGTGCTTATAATTCATATGTAACATGAGGCTTTCTGGAGTTATGCATTGGTTCATCTCTAGCAGTAGAAGAATGAACTCTCTTCA
This sequence comes from Bramus lutescens, assembly GCA_001685075.1. Classification (NCBI taxonomy): domain Eukaryota; kingdom Metazoa; phylum Chordata; class Mammalia; order Rodentia; family Cricetidae; genus Bramus; species Bramus lutescens. The sequence continues at coordinate 1,061 of LOEQ01009763.1, forward strand.
AGTTTTGAGAGGATGGAGATTTTACCCCTTAATTCATAGCTTCCTCCTGCTTTCTTTCCATTTCATGTTCTATCTGTATGGACATGATTGACACGTTATATGTGGACATGATTGACATGTTATATGTCGACATGATTGACATGGTCACAGTGATAGTTTTGGGTCACTTTTCTATCTATGGAGTCTTTTTTTTATTTCAAGATAGGACTTTTCTGTGTAGCCCTGGCTGTCCTGTAACTTATACGGTAGGTCAAAAGATCCAGCATATTGTGCTATAGAATGTTACTGTCTTGCGTATTTATTTGGGATTCATTTAGAATAAATAAATCTGTAAATAGTGTCATCATCTTCCTTGATATCACCAAGCCTTCTCTTGTAACAGCAATTTGTAGATAAGGGAAGAAGGGAAATGCTCTTGTGTAGCTAACACTATGCTTGTTGGAATCCAGCAACTTCTATTTATAGATTAATTCCCAGTGATTGTACAAGAAATGAAAATTGCATGGTGATCATTTGTGTCAAGGCACCTGTTACAGCACTAAACACAGCATTGTTCAGGGTAAGAATGAACATCTGGAGATGGCGTAGAAAGCCAGCAGATGGCCAGAGAACTGGAAGGGTAGCAGGCCTTGGCTCAGGAAATAACAAGTTCTGGAGCTTTGTTTGTGAATGGAATATTTAATGCACTAATGGTAATGGGACCATTTGGTTATCAGAATAAGATGCTGGAAGAAGCTGTGGGATGAAGTATCTAGCTAACAGAGATCATGTTTACCCTAACCGGTGTGAATGTGGCATACTGAGCATGAGATAGGGCCAATGGATACTAATGGGAGTAAAGATGGAACTGTTTTTAATCAAAGAGTTGAGTTGGTCACGAGGAGCAACAGGAAAAAGAATGTGAGTCAGTCACCTTGCGGTGAACTGTCTCTGGTGATCATTCAATTCCTTAAGGGTAGGGACCCCGTTTTGGTCCAGGTAAGCCACTAGGCTTTTGCTTTGCTGCCTAGATTCCTCAAATGAGGAAACATTTCACTTTATAGAGATATTCATTTTTGAAGACTTTTTTTTTCTGTATGTATCACAATCAGCCGATGTTATGATGCTGGGAATGCAGACACACAATGGTAAAAACACAGGGGTGGGAACCACTAAACCTCATGTATCACACAGGGCAGCTGCTTCTCATCGAATAATACCTGCTCTAATAGATGAGTTGTCTGAGGACAAAGAGGCCAATGGGAGACACATTCTCAGGCCCCCGAGTCCTGTATGTTGACCTCACATTCCACGTTGATCCATGTTTAGGTACTGCTCCAGGTTTTTACTATACACTGTCTTATCTTCCCCTCTATTCATATTTTGGTTGACGTCCCAAAAACCACACCTGGAAATAATCTTTATGGAGTTTGAGTGTTCTGAGACTGTTCTTGGTACTAGTTCTGTTTGTAAAACAGATCTTGATTTTTTTTTATGTTCATGTATTTTGTGTCTTCCTTGCATAAGGAGATAGAGTAATGCAGAAGTCTGAATCTTTGTCCCAGAAGACAGCATGATTTCATTGGAGAGCGAGGCATATGAAAAATTAATTACGATGAAGATGAACCAGAGTAGGACCCATGACAAAAGGCAACCTAGTTGTCAGCTTGGATCTTCCTGTTGATAGAACTCTAGGCAGCAGGGCCTTCTATCTCTAATTCTGTGTCTAAGTATATTTGAGCTGATGCCTTTATGGTCTAGTTCCAACATTAACAGTTCTTCTCTACTTCTCTTTTGTAGAATACAAGAACTAGGTCTGTGTAGGTTCCTGAGTATAAATTTACCTATTTCGGGATTTCTTTCTGTCTTTCTGGAAGGCAGCAACAGTCCTCGGTACCCATGGGGGTTATTATGAGTATGACCTAATCTCTTCCTTCATTGCCCTCTCTTCATCCCTTCTCTCTCCCTTTCTGCAGGGCAACACATTTCTTTCATCATCTCATGTCCAGCGGCCTCCTTTTCCTTCACAGCATTTGGAATCTCGTCTTCTATTCCTGTGAAGTTTTCCCATAAAAAGAGATTTTCCTTTTTAGAATCTGGTACCAGAGATAACATTTTCTCTGCATCTTTACAGAAAATGAAACCATGGTACTTACATAGAAGAAGTAAGCTGGGAAATAGACTAGGCAGAGTCAGGAAATGCTTTCTAGGAAGCGGCACCCAGGACTCTGAGCAGTGTCAACAGACAAAGGAAGGAGTATGCACTTGTCCCAGGTAGGAAAGGGAAGCAGCAACGGTACAGAGCAGAAATGTGCTGTTTGGAAAGCGGCACGGCAATACCGCACGAAATAGTCATAACCAAGGATTTAGACTTTGGTATGCGTTTAGTGAGTATGCTATCCAATTCTGGCCATCAACTTCTTCCGGGTTTGCAATGAGTCCTTCTTTCCCAGGAAAAGATAAGCCAGTGTTTGCATATGGCTGTGTAGTTCACACTTTGCTTGGATCAAAATATCCTTAAAGAAACAACAAAGTAGGAAGTCAAATGCTTCCTAGAATTTACAGTGATTTTCTTCCATTAGCTGTGCAATGGTGTAAAGCTTGCACGGAACCTATAAGTCAGAGTGTATCTTTAAAGCTAAGATCACCTGTCGCAGGTCTGTTGAGAGCTGAATGAGAACATGTAGGGGACGTTCCTCCTGAGTGTCTGGTTCCTAATTACTACACATCGCTTACTGAATATTGCACATCTCATAAAGAGTTCTGTCAGTGCTAGAACTGTAACTATTAATGTAATGGCCCTTGGCTATGGGTGAATGGAGGGAAGAAAAGGGTTTAAGAGGAGAGGCAACATCGACGCGTTGGGGATGTAACTGAGTTGTAACAGTAAGAAGGAAGGACCTTCTTACGTCTTGGAGATGGACCTACAATTTAAATTTATAACTCATTTAATATGAGTACGGAGTTCATCTCTTGTACAATTCGGGGTTAAAGTATTGAAAGTTCCCACCAAGCATTGCAGGAAACTGCCCCACTGAGACTTGAATTACTACGATGGGAGGACAAAGCATCTTGGCATGTAGCAGATTGACAAACATCCTGGCATCTTCCTGTTCTGAGTTGCCCACCGTAACTGCACCCGCTTCTCTGACTTTAGCGAACTCCCCATTTGCAAATAATCCAGTGTCACATATACCGGAGAGCATTTAGGGTGACAGCGATTTCCCCAGGAAAAGGTTGTCTCAGAACCTGACTTGGGGTGACTTTACCTGGAGCTGAAATTGGGAAAAAGAAAACAGGCAATCTTCTGTGTCCTGTGGGTGCCTCAAGGTCGTTTGGGGAAGTCCTTTCCTCAAAAACCCAGCACTTTCTCAAAAGGACTCCGGTGCAGTAATTGATTGCATCTTCTGAGGGTAATCCCCAACACAGCTGTAGTCGGATCTTCACCCCAAGTCAGGATCTGAGACAACCTTGTCCTGAGGAAATCGCTGTCACCCTAAATGCTCTCCGGTATATGTGACACTGGATTGTTTGCAAATGGGGAGTTCGCCAAAGTCAGGGATCAAGGAGGAAAAGATGACAGAAACTGCAAGCGTGCATCAGAAGATGGGAATGTGTGAATGCAGGGGTGGAGACGGGCCTTTCAGACCACTGAACTTACACTCTGGGAGGGAGACAGGCAAGGGATGAACAAAAGGAAGAAAATCAGCTCTGTGAGAAAATCTGATGAACTGAAAAAATAGTCGTTGGCAGGGAGGATTAACCAAATGAGCCAGTGAAAGTTCATTGAAGTTTTTGGTCTTGTCCCCAGTATTTAGAGGCTTGCTTCCCCACAGCCCTATGGACAACACACTCCCAGCTGTTTCATTAATCGGAATGAACTTACTCCTACCAAGGTGACTTATAAAAGCCCTGAGAGCCTTTGGCTCCCCCCTCCCTCCTGAGAATCTAATTTTGCCAAATGAGTAGAGAAGATGAAAAGATATAAAACTTATTTCAGGTTTTCCTCTCTGTGCAAATTATGTTCCTTCTCGTTACGGATGTCTGAAGATAAAAATACCCTTCGACCGCCATCTGTGACGTATGGACTATACATTTGAGAACGCATTAGAACAACGCTGTGCACGCTGAATTTGTCTTCCAGAGCCGGGTGGCCTCATCAGTTTCTGATGTCAAGGCAGGGCCATGGTGCCTGTGAATCATGAAGCCTCCCTTATCTAGGGCAGATGAATTCAATTTCCTCTCTATTGTAATGTCGTATTTGATTCGCTTACGTCTTATTTTTATTTTTAAAGGTTGCTTACTGCTCCTAGCCCTTTCTCTGTCACCACTAACAGGAAACATTTTTCAGAATTATCCAGTTCTGGATCTATTTGCCTTGCCAACATCACTGGCTATATGCAGGCACGTAAGCGGGGTCCTTAGATTAAAAGTATTTCCAATCTGTGAATGTCAGACAACCAGGGGATGACCCCCTGAAGTTCAACTGCTCAATTTATCATCCTGAAAATTCCAGTTTGATCTATTTTTTGTTTATTTGTTTGTTTTATGTATACTCCAGCAGCGCATTTGATCTTTCAATGATTAATCATATCCCTTAAGCTGAAATTCATGACGGATGAGGCCCTGCATGGCCCAAGCTTGAACTCACTTGTAGTAGCAGTGTCTTTTGTGAGAATAAATCTCCTGTCTTTGGTGTTTTCCTCCTTATAAAAACAAGACAACATTCCCACATCATATTTACCTAATGCACGAGACTCAGTCTATTAGGTGAGATATAAAATAAATTTAATTCGGTGGCAGGTGAACAGCTTGTGGGCACTATGGTTTGCAGCACTGTTAATAGTCTCGGAGACCACTGCCTGAGCGAAGCAGAACTAGCTTCGAAATTAGCTTTACCGGCCACCTGCAGGCTTCTCTTTTGCTTTCCTAATCAAAACTGCAATCCTGGGTAATTTAGCAAAATATTAAGTAAATGATTGCTTCAGAATATTTCCGAGTTAGGAACACAAATTTTCTTCTTTTTACCTAATTGCTGGCATTAAGAAGCAGCAAGCTTCCCGCCTCGTGATCTTGGCTTTTGGGTGAGCTCTGTTACTTTTCATTCTGGACAATTAAATTGCTTCTGCAGATGCAGATGGATGTAATCGTATCCTCAGCTAAATAGCAGCAGGAGGAGGAGCTAATGGAAGGGTGTGCGCAGCACGGCTCAGAATCAAGATGAAAACAGTGGCAGAGGCCCGGTGCTTTGGCTTGTAACTGTGCTCATGACTATGAGCTCCTTGTGGGGGAGGGCAAGTGGTTTTCCTCTTGAATCCAAGTCGATGCTTTCTGAAACATAGCTCCAGTGGGGAAACTGAGGATCTTGCGTGTGTGAGCCTCATGTCAGCAGTTTTGAATAGAGGTGGGGTTCCTAATTAGACACTGGAAGCTTAATGCTGGCAGTTTCTGCCAGAAACAAGTGTGTGGTGGTAACAATGACAGTAGCAGAGTGTTCAAGCAGGTACTGAGCTTGGCATCTGCACACGGTAATCAGCAGTCTACGTTTGGATAAAGCTGTTCCAGAACACAGGGGTTGGCTTTGTTGATGGCTTCATTTATCCTTCCGTATTTTCTCTAGGATGCTGGGGCTTTTGTTATTCCTTCCTTCCTACTGTCCCCTCCTAGCCAGAAGGTTATTATTGCCTTTAAAGTTCCTTAATGGTTATTTTAATCTACACCTTCTTTGAGTTAATGATGTCCAAATAATTTTAAGACATTTAAACTTAATCCCTGAAATTAGGGTGTTGGAGGTAATGGCATCCTGTCTAGATCTTACCCTGACTCCACTTTGTGTTTGCTCAGGCACCATTTCAGTACCGCCGTAACTATATCTGTCTTGTATTTGGGGTTTCCTACAACTCTGACTATGAGCAGAGGTATAATCAAGATAACTGTGGAATATATAACCAAAACAATTGCCTGGCAAAGCCAGTGTGGCCTGGAACCAGGGCTTTGGGGGACATCGGATCCCGGGACTCAATTCTTCTCTCATAAAGAGTCATCAGTGCCAAGGTCACTGTGTGCTTGGTCTATGATCTACTAGACATATCCTGTGTTTCCTTTATACAATATTACTTGATTAGTTTCCTGCTGACCCATTGTCTCGTTGTGTAATAGTTGTTGCTGACCTTGGCCAATTTTCCTTCTGTAAACCTTATATAAGAAGTTGTTCTTCTTAAGTTTGCTTGGCATGATCCATTGGCTTGTACAAGACCTCCTGACCCTGGCTTTTCTATTTCCTTTATTTTCTCATCCCATGGTCCTCTCACTCAGGAACCTGTCACTGAAGTCCTACTTGCTGGTGCAGGTCGGTTATCAATATCTCTGAAGCTTTCCTGAAATGTAGCATTTCCTCTCAGGATCTGTAAGATTTGGAGGAGGGCGTTAAAAAACTATAAAATTCCAATCAGAAAAAGTCTACTTAACACTTGCAACAGAAGAGATTGATGCTTAAGAGTCTGCATACAGGGACTCTCAATATGGACAGGGAAGTCATTTGCTACAATGCACTCCATATGCAATTTAGGTTCAACTCTTGTTTAGGGAAATGAAGCAAAAAGAAACGCTATATAGGTGTGAGAGAAAAATGTTAATAAGGATGTAAAGTACAAAGATATATCTTTGGTAAAACGTGGTAAAAAGAAAATAACATATTTTGGATAAAGATGGATTTTGTTTGCTACAATGAGATTTTCTTCCTAGGTAACAGATCAAGACAAAACCACAAAAGCTTAGAGCTAAGATGCAGAAGGCCAGAGTGAGTTAGCTATACATTATTCATGGGGCGTGACATAAGGATGCTGTAGTTTAAGGAGCAAGGATTATAAAGATCTCATGGCGACAAAAACTGACTTAAAGATGTATATCTAATTACTTACGTCTTTGCTAACTTAGTTAAGTTTTAACCACTTAGAAAAACTGAGTCATATCAAAACTGTAGTAAAGATTAATTGTACACCTTTTTTCTTATGTCTCCTTATGAAAATGAACATTACTATTCTCTTCTGTAATTATACTCTTTGTGATAAAATGAGCTACTTAATATAAAAGATCTGTTAAATTAATTTAGATCTTGTAAAAGTACACTATAAAAAGGATCATAAAAATGAGGTTCCCAGTTTCTCCAGGGAATGTATTTATGGTTTAAAGTTTATTTTGGTACTAAAAGAGCTTATGTTTTAAAAATGTAACTTTTAAGGCTCAAAAATCTTAACAGGGATAAATTACCTTAATTTATAAAATCCTAATTTTATGAAAGCTACTTACTGGTTGTAAACTGTTAAGACAAAGGTAATTAAGGCATAAAAACTAATGATCAGTCACTTTATAAATGATTAGATAACCTAATAATGTACCTAGAATTTTGTTATTAGTCATACTCAATATAGATATAATTCATTGAAAGAGAAAAGATTTGGTGTAGACACCAATTTATATCTCTCTTTACATAGTCTTCTATATGTTGTCAAAGTTAAGCCTAAAGCAAATAACTCAAAGCAAGTTTAATAACAACCTAAAAAGTGTTTAATATAAAGTAGTATTAAAAAATCAGATGATTATGTAGAATCAAAGGCTTGAGTGAAATGTGTTAAATTTATCATATAGTTATATGACAGGGTGTCCCCAGACTCAGATAGTACCTATTCTCTTGGATGGGATACAGACTCCATTAGAGTAAATTGTATGCCTCTTTGTAAGATAAGGATGGAGAAACAAGACTTGCCAGAATTCTGCTGCTTTTGGCTCTGGCTGTATAGGTCGGACCAACTCCAGCTGTGTAGACTAGACCAGGAAAACCTCTTCCTTATCTATAAAAGATGAATTATTCTTCACGCCTCACATGACTGGGGGATGTATTCTCTCACCCATTGGAGGATCTGAGAGTCTGCACCCACATCCTCAATATCCGAAGCAACAAAGGTGAAACAGCAATTACATTGCCCTCAATGTCTCCAGAGCTGACATGTGAGGATGCTGTGAACAGGGGGACCTTGTCCCTAAGCTTGCTATCTGATGGGTATGGGGCTTGTAGCTCAATTGGTCTTGCCCTTTACCCTGGCTTCCAATTCTCCCCCTCTTAGAAAAGCCCAGTTCCAAGGCTTAGAGATAAAGTCCTACCTGGTTCTGTAAAATGTTCTCAGGAGAGTTCTAAATAATATAAGGCAGAGACTCTGTCATGAGGCCAGTCAGCACACCAGGCTAACCTATGGATGCCCATTTAAACACCTAGTGACAGGTGCCAGTGTTTATATCTGGGTAAAGAAAACCACTGTGCCTGAGAAGAAAGGAGTCCAGACAGTGAAAGTCCACCCCAACCAGCCTCACAATAAAAACACAAAGGCAAATAAAGGCAATATAATAAGTATATTAAAGATACTGTGATAATCCAGAAAGCAATGCTGTTGAGAAGCCAGAAGTACACGGTACAAAGTGCTGAAAGACAATGACTGACAACTTGTCATTACGCGCTCAGTCTAAGGAACTCAACATGGGACATTTGGAGCCAGGGATCATGATGCCTCTTCTTCCCTTTGTACTCATGGTAATGTTATAATGCTTCAAAACTTAAGCATGCAGGGAGCCAGCAGGTCCGGTTTTTTCACCAGTAAGAAAGGAGGAAGCATAAGATTATCACGTAAGATAATTGTCAGGCTGAAAGATTCTTCTAGGAGGAGTCTAGTTTATACAGTTCTCAGAATATTCCTTCTTGGCAAGTAACTTTCTTCTGGTACTTTAGGAAGTCTGCAATGCCACCAAACCTCCCAAGCCCACAAGTCATCACCACAGCACAAGGTGGTACCTAGGATGCAGAATGGAGTCCCTGACATCATCTTCCTTTCAAAAGTGCCCTGTCTATGATGGAAATACGTATTTACATGTAAGCCTTGTGCAGCGGTCAATGCTCTTCAACCAAGGAAGCCGAAGAGAGCAAACATGTCTTAAGTTTGTGTTTCATGGGAGGCTGACAGAACAGCCAACAACCAAATCACCTAGGAACTTGTCCTGCTCAAATGAGCTCAGGGTGGGGAAAACTTTATGGGCAGATTTAAATGCTTTGCTGGATCAGAATATTCACATAATGTGATAATTGAGGAGGTGATAATTCCGCATCCAAATTCCCACCCCAACTGGGATCTTAGCGTGGTTTGAAACACTGAAGAGACTGTGCTATGTTAATAGCTTTAAATTGTTTCACGTTCAAATTTCTAGGTGTTTGGGGATGCTAAAGATGCCTTACAGTAATTGGTCTCTTTTGTAAATGTGGCCTTAGGTACCACTTCATGTGTTGAACAGCCACATTTACATCTAGGAGTGATGGGCTCCAGGCCCAGTCATCTAGTCTACCTTAGATAGTCATGGCTGTCTGCCATCTTGTTGGGGGAAATCTTCGCTGATGAGTTCCTTAGCTGCCTAATAAGTTTTAACTTGGCCTTAGTTTTGAAGAGTTTTATTTAAAAATTATTATGAAAAGGACTATTAATGCTCAAGAAATTAAGATTTGATCTAGGATGAAAAGGGTGTAGAGATGCCAATAAGCCATAAATACTTGAGAGACTTAAGTGAAAGAATGCTCTCAAACATGAATGATTCCAAACTGTGAGCTATGCTTGGTTTAGATAAAACATACATATACAATATATGTATATAGTGGATTAAATACAGACTCAGAATGCTTTACCCACTTCTTGGAAAACCTATGAATTTAGTTGGTGAGTCAAATTTATACAAAGAAAGATTTTTAAGGAAAAAAAAAACCAAGAACAGTAGAAGTGAAGTGAAAGTAAATGGAAGAGCAATGTCCAAAAGTCAGAACTTTGAAATTTCAGGTTAAGAATGATGGCAGGTAAATATCACTTGCTTCCTGACCTTCTGGTGCCTTCTCCTCTTCCTGCCCTGACTGAGAAGACAATGCAGCCACACAGGCCTTGGAGTATGGCATGTGTCAGATCAGACATGGACAGATGGACAGACACCCCTTCAACTGCACTGGCTAGTCCCCCGCTGTGTACTAGCAGCTGAATGATCACAGCTGTCAGGCACCAGCTAGTCAGTAGTCTCTGTTGCTGTGCCCTGCTTTGCCTGCTAAAAACAGCAGTGTGCAATAGTGTGCTGGAGCCACCATAATAAAGTACTGCTGTGGGACAATGGTTTATACCCATGTCAATTGTATTTTAATAAAACGCTGATTGGCCAGTAGCCAGGCAGGAAGTATAGGTGGGATAACCAGGCAGGGAATAGAGGCAGGGCGATGAGAACAGGAGAATTCTGGGAAGAGGAAAGCTCATTCTGCAGTTGTGGCCCAGCGTCTGAGGAAGGAAGATGTGACTGCCTTGCCAAAAAAATGTACCAAGCCACATGACTAATTCAGACAAGAATTATGGGCTAACGTGAGTTATAAGAATTAGTTAATAAGAAGCCTGAGCTAATAATGGGCCCATCAGTTTATAACTAATGTAGACCTCTGTATGATTTCTTTGGGGTTAAAAGGCTGTGGGACCCGTAGGACAGAAAACCTCAATCAGCAAAGTACCTCAACCAGATTAGCTTGATAGGAGTGTATCTCATCATAGTTCCAGAAACCAGAAATCCAGTATCAAGTGTTGGCAGAGCTGGTTCACTCTGAGCCCTTTCTTCCAGACTGGCAAATGCCTGCCTTTTCCTCTATATTCATTGTCTGTGGGTCCTGTCTTTCTTTTCTCTTCCTGAGAGAACACCAGTCACATGAGATTGTGGTCACTCTAGTTGTATAAAAGTTACCCCAACAAAGGTCTTATCTCTAAACAGAGTCTGATTCTGAATCTGGGGTATTAGGACTTCAGCACATGAATTTAGAGTGTTGTAATTCAGCTTATAACAAAGTGGTTCAGTCAAACATCCATGATATCATTTTTTTTCTAAAATTAGTGAGTGAGTAATAAGATATCAGTACTACTTAGAGAAGACTATTTCAGGATTTTAAACACTCTTCTATTTCCAGAGAAATCAAAACAGATTTTAGGGATCTTGGTCAAATACGAAAGTTCTGATAAATATTCAATAAAATAATGGTTGTTGAATAAAATCATTAAAAATCTTCTCAAAATGTGTAATTATTTGGACTCTAAAAGGCAAGCCATCATTTTATTTATTCAAGAAATGAGAAAAATGTGCGAACTGGGATATGCCAGTTTTGAGGAAGCTGAGTACTTCCCAAAGTGCCAATAACTGTTGTTCAATGTTTCCTCACAAACCCTTCCTCCCTAAACGGTGGATCTCATGCTTTTTGTTTCTTAGTTGGCCAGTTGTGAATGATAAATAATGGACAAACACAGTCACAGACCTTAGTAAGAAAAAAAAAACTGAGGTTTTAAAGAGATCTTAAATGAGAGTCTAACATTAGTATATGCATTTTCCAAAAAAATGCTGTTTTTCTCGGTAGGGGGGGCACATAGATTCATCCCAAACTTCATGGTATGAATGGATATGTTTCCCTTAACATGACCAGTTGGGCATTTTAATCAACCTTAAAGTCATTTTGAGCATCTTTACCCACAGTGCTTTGCTAGAGGCATGCTTGAGGTCTGGGGATTCAGACAGAAGATGAAGGGAGCTGTGTTTGTCACTAACTGATCTGTATTTGCCAGTACCAAAGGAGGAAAGGAGGCGGACTCTGATAGGCTGATGTCTAGATCCTTGCTCACTTAGAAGCAGGAGAAAAGCTTGAATTAAGAAAGAAAGAGGCTTACTGGGGATAAAATATTGTCCCCACGTTACTTTTTGAGAGACAATGAAAGGCAAAGCCAAAACAAAATGTATAGTTAACATCAGAGGACAATTTCACTATTTCAATAAAATTTACTATGGTCAGGTTTTTTATCTCAATAAAACTGCTGACATTAAACCATAAAAATAAGATGTTTGTTGAAACCCTTTGAATACAGATGTATAATTGATTTGATTTTGTTTTAGGATTCAATTAATTCAAGTGTGTGTGTGTGTGTGTGTGTATGTGTGTGTGTGTGTCTCCTAAGAATTAGTAATTATAGCTTGGTGTGGCCACCCACAGCAGTTTTAGATATTAAATAAAAATATGCTCTTAAAGTGATGTGTTATGTTTCCTAAATACGTTATTGTTTTTATCTTTGNGTGTGTGTGTGTGTGTGTGTGTGTGTGTATGTGTGTGTGTGTCTCCTAAGAATTAATAATTATATCTGGTGTGGCCACCCACAGCAGTTTTAGATATTAAATAAAAATGTGCTCTTAAAGTGATGTGTTATGTTTCCTAAATACGTTATTGTTTTTATCTTTGTGAGTATCGTGGGGAAATGCATCTGTGATGACAGTTGTCACTAATATAATAGCAAGGCTGCTGCTTGATTTTTACATAAAGCTCACCCGCTGATTTCAGAATGCTTTCCAGCCTCATAGATACTTATTTGGTGTGTTCTTTGCTTCACAGACTGGTAAAGGGAAGCTAGTCATTTAAGCATGACTTTAAACAAATGTCCCCAGCATCTGGGAACACTCTTAAGAACAGAGGATTCTTCCCAGACCTCTGGGTTGCTATCTAACACCATTACCAGGCTTTTATTCATGGGTCAAAATGAGATATCCCAGACACTGTGTTTACTGTACAATGTAAGGAAGAGTGGAAGCACCATTATGTCAATATCACTTATGAGGGACAAATTAAATAAAAGAAGACCTCCTTTGTAAAATCAATAGCAAGGGAGAAAAACATCAAGATGAACAGGCAAGGGAGAGTGGGTAACCAGGATAACAAATGAGTGGAATCTGGTCTGGCCTGCTTCAGTGAGTGAGCAAGGGTGACAGGCACTCTCGGAATGTATGTTTTCACCTGCCTGATGGCGGGATGGGAGGATGGATTGTCGAGACATAAAATAAAAATGTTTATCTACACATTTGTTATCCTTTGATCTAATGTGGAACTCATAACCGGTGTCCCGGGCACAGCAGGCCCGGCTCTCAGTCTATGTGTAGTTTCAGAAGCATCCACAAAGCGGAAAATGCTTTTTCTCACTTTTCTGCTCCACTGATTTCAGAGCTGCTCTCCAGGGACCGATTCCTCTAATGGCGAGGTCTAATCCAATTGTGTGCTCACTCAGTTGAGAAAGGAGAGTGGGGAGGGGAACAGTGCCATGGGTGGCCTGTTTCAGGATGGAGGGTTGGAGGGTCTTTTCTGGGGAGTAAGGTGACCAAGCATGCATGGCGTCTCCCCATCTTTCTTACTAACTCAGGTGGACCCCCCAGTGTGAAGGAATTACATACGTCTTGTTTGATTTTAAGATGGCAGTAACAGCTCCTCTTTTCCCAGATTCTACTTTTTAATCCCTATTATTTTGCCCTTCAGGGAATGGCACTTATCAGTTCACCAGGTTTTTCAACTTTCTACATACAGCCAGTTACCATACAATTCCCTGCATGGTCTTTGAGGCTTTCAAAGTCATCAGAGATACCCAAAGTATACTCTTCTCTTTCTGTCATTTAGAGAAAGCCCAAGTTGAAACTCTTCTGCCAAGGTCAAGTCATACTGCTTGGTTTAAATTGCTCATATTTAGTAGTGTTCTCAAGATGTTATGACAAGTTATGAATACTTTGTGGTGCTACTACATTCTTATTAATGCCACATGTAGTTTCTCATGTGAATTTTGCGTGGTGATGGCAGATGTGACCTTCGTTGACATTGCCATGACAGTTTAATTTGTTCACTAAGCAGGAAGGACCCACTGAGGGAGCCATAGACAGGAGGATGAGGAGTTGAGTCCCTGTCTCGACAAATACAGCAAAACAAAACCCTAGCGCTACAGAGGTATTGTCTGGTTTCCAGTGGGAACAACAGAAGCACAGAAACTGGGAAGGGGAGTGGCTGTAACAGTTGCTTCATAGATGGAAGTGAGGTGCCAAGAGATGAAGTCACACAACAAACTGGAAGCAAGGGCAGGTCTTGAACTTGACTCTGCCATTCCCATTCTTCACAGGCCTTTGCTGTGTCAGGCATTGTGACAGCTGCCATGTTTGTAGACCCTGCCCCAGGGTTTCTGGTGCATGTATTCTACTGGATACATGCACCAGAAACCCAGTCATGCTTCAGAACAGTGTTTAAGCAGTATAAATCTCTGCCTTATGGCTAAAGGCTGTTCTGTCTTTAAGTTATCAAAGTAAGCAATCTGATAGCCTTAGAGGAAAGTTGTTATTATTACTATTATTTTGTTTTGTTTTGGTTTTGAGGCAAGGTTTCTCTATATAGCTTTGAAATCTGTCCTGGAACTTGCTCTGTAGACCAAGCTGGCCTCGAGCTTACAGAAATCCATCTGCCTCTGCCTCCTGAATCCTGGGATTAAAGGCTTGTGCTATCACCGTCAGGGGAAAGCACTTTATAAAAAGAAAACATCTGGCAGGTGCGCTGGTGCTTACCTATCATCTTAACACTAAAGGTAGATGTGTATCTCTGAGTTTAAGGCCACTCTGGCCTCCACAGAGTTCCAAGCCAGCCATGGCTACATAAACCTTGTCTCATAAACAGGAAGGAAGGAAGGAAGGAAGGAAGGAAGGAAGGAAGGAAGGAAGGAA
>LOEQ01009763.1:23724-37252 GCA_001685075.1 Bramus lutescens
GTTAATTTTTTATTGCATTTGGGGATGAGGCACTTAAAGAAATCAGATGAGGCAAAACAAATCAGGCACAACTGTCAAGACATTGGGAAGGAATTGAAAGGTAATTAAGTGGGATTTTCTCTGCTTTATGTTTATTACTTGTTTTATGGAATTAGCTTCCCAGGACGTGCGTAGAGGGTTTGGAGGCATGAAGACATCCTGGGCTTTACAGTGTACAGCCTGATAGTTTTGAGATTTGGTATTGAGTATTTTTGTACACCTTTCCATTCACACACTCACAACCCGCTGCGGCTCAGTGTTCCTGGCAGTGGGCACACAGCCTTAGCAAGGCACACTTGATAGGAATCTTCCTTTCCGCCAGAAGTCCCAGAAGTGACTTAAATCCAATACAGTGAATGGCTGTGCCCACAGTCAGCTGAGGGTAAATGCCAGGGAAAGATCTGCCTTCTCCCTGTCCTTTCTTATCCTTCCCTCCTCCACCAGAGGCTGCCTTCATCTTGAGCTTGATAATTATTATTCCAGTTTATATCTTATTTTTTTTAAAACCGGGCATGGGAATGTAGAGAATATACAGAATATAATGAAAACTATGAATAAAGAAAATTGTGTGCCCTTTTCATGTTTTAATGTTTATGTAAATCTAATAATCTATTATACTTAAGTTTACTTTTTTGGTTTTGTGTTCTGTTTGTGAAATGCATCTGCAAGTGTATGGCAGTTTTCGCTTATTCATTTTTCACCACCCACACATACAAAGCACTTTCCATTGTTTTCTTCATGGACATTTGGGTTATTTTTTTGTTTGGACATTGTAAATACAGTCACTATGAGCAATGTTGCCCGTTGTTTGCTGTGTACACCTACTGAAATTTCTGTAGGACTTTCTCTAGGAGCGAGGTTGCTGGGGGTCTAGGGACTGCCTCAGCTTGAGCCAGTGCCACTGAATTAATATTAAAGAGGTGAATGCTAATCCACGTTTCAACTTGCAGGTGTGTGTGTGTGTGTGTGTGTGTGTGTGTGTGAGTCCCGTGGCACCTGTGTGGAGGTCAGAGAACCAACTTGATAACACTTCTCTTCTTCTACCATATGTGCAGGATTCTGAGGTTGAATTCAGGTTGTCAGCTTGCTGACACATTTACCCATGGAGCAATCTTGCCAGCTCTGATGCTTTGGTATATTGATATAGTTTTGATTTTCATCCTTTTGTTATAACTATTTGCTCATTATTTGGTTTTATCTTTCCTGAATTTCTGTTCATCTACTTTCCCTGCTTGCAATACATTGAATTATTCCTTTTCCCTTTTATTATTTTATGTTGTGAAGAAATAAATATCATGTGAACATTGCCATTTTACCCATCCAATAGCATTAGCACATCATGGTCCTGGTGACAATTTCTGTTGAGCATTTCCAGACTGTTCATTCTTATTTCTCCAAGTAGAAACTCCATATTCAAGAATAAGGAAATCTCCCACTCTGAGAGGTGAGAAACTGGACTTCTATAGGTTCATCTCAAAGACTTCCTTGAGTCTTGTCTAGTCTTTGATCAGCTATGTTGTCTGGAAGGAGACATAGAAGGAGGGTAACTTCCTTGACTGATTCAGAGACCACTAAGAACCCCACCTTACAGAAGTGTTATTTCAAATTTCTTGGACATATTCTTTTTCTTCTACCTCTTCCTCTTCCTCCTCCTCCTCTTCTCCTTCTTCCTTCTTCCTTCTCCCTTCTCCTCCTCCTCCTCCTCCTTCTTCTTCTCTATTTATACTTAAAAACAAAAACAACAAAACAAAATAGTAACAACTAAGCATTCACATCTGAGGCCTAGTGGAGAATGAATGGGCAGTTTACCCTGTGGATGTGATGGGGAAAAAATGGGCCTTTAGGCCCCATGGGAAAGGTAAGAGGCAGGGAAAGCCTAGGACCTGACTTACTGTGTTTGTGCTAGTCAGTAGGAGAAGTACTGCTCTTCACAACTTGTTCTAGATTTAGGATTGCAAAACTATGGTGATTCTTGGCAAATCCTCTCAGATGTGAGGAGCATGACTGCAGAATATGCCTCTGTGTGGAAGGATTTGGTTCAAAATCTGTCTAGTTTATACAGTGCTGAAAGTTTTTGGAATGTTTGGTGCAACAGTGGGCCCTGCAGAGCTCCCATCTAGGGCTCCCAGACACTGGAAGACATTTCCAACTATCCAATCAGTCTTAAGGACACACACTGCAATTGAACCTTTTCCACACACAGGTTCCCATATCTGGTCAAGCTCTTCATGCCACATAAGCAGTGAGATCTCTTTAAGTCAGTGGTTGGGAAGTAAGAATAAAACTTGTTTTATAGGTTTCCTGCCCTATGCTTCAATTCTCCAAGATTTATAGTTTTCAAAGTATTTTCTTACACCTGGATGAGGTAGGCAGAACAGGTGTTATTATCCATTTTTTTTTCAGATTAAAGAAACTACAGCTTAGTTATGACTAGGGGATGTCAAATATAATTCACTACACTACATTCAATAAGATTTTTAACTATTATTTTATGTTAGCTATTTCCTGGTTTCTAATATAGTATAGTTTAATCTTTGAACAACTTCTGGTCAAGCATTTGTAGAGGCAGACTGGACTCTTTAGCTGCCTGAAACCATGATCCAGTGGATATACATTTTTAAAGCTTTAAGAATATGTGTATCCTGTTCTGTTTATGTCTTAGAGCAAGCACAAAAATAGGGAATGGAGGAAGACACAGGCTTTAGGAGTACTAAGCATACAGGAAAGAACCACCCTTACTTGGGGAGGTTTAGGCCAGTGTCTGATTTCCTTGGGTGTGATCTACAGAGGCAGGTGACCTGAGCAAACAACAATGTTTTTGGCAGTGCTAATATCATCAGGAAGATTTTCATTTGTTTTGTGAAGAGTTTATTTTTATCTGGATATGTATGTGTGCACATGTGTGCAGCATGGATGCTGAGGAGAGCAGAAGAGAATGCCAGACCCTTGGTGCTGGAATTACAGGTGGTTGTAAGTGCTGGGAACCCGACTTGGGTCCTCTGAAGAGTAGCGAGTTCTATTCATTACCAAGCCATCACTATCCTCTTGGTTGACTGTTTTAGGGGTCTATCTAGGGAAATAGGTGGAGGACTTTTCTGTCTCCACACCAGAGTGGGGTGTGGAGGATCCATCCCAGTGTGCCTGGAGGCTTCTGGGAAAATGTAACTATAAAATGGGCCGGTACATCTTTTCAGACCATTGGAAAAAGTGCTGCTAACTCAGGAGTTTGAGTAGTGGAATCTAGAAATGTATTACTTTTAGGGTTAGTTCCATATCCCATTGTTCTTACTCATTTTTCCCGAGTTGCTATGAGGTGAACTGAGCTATGATTTTAAGTGTTGACCTGGGATAAGAAATGGGTGAGGTGGGCTTCTCAGTGAGAAATGGATTACCTTGGTCATGGACCAGAGCGACCACTCCAGCATGGTGCAAGCCACCTCACCAGAAATCGCCATTCAGGGCTTCAGAAACCAGCACTGCCCAAAGAGACAGGACCCAGAGGAACTTCCGTCACTTTCTGAAGCCCCACCTCCTGGGGACTCATATTCTACTCTTTGTACCTGTATGGCATCTTCTCAAAGACAGGAGGTGGGATGCTACCAATAAAATTTGACACTCTGTATTTTTTCCAAATGAGACTTTAGAAACTACTTTGAACCAGCTTAGGCAAACTTAATTGGTCAGAACTTCTGCTTCTGTCATCCTCATGTTTCCCTTCTGCATTTGTTCAGTTCCCAGCAAAATGGAAATGCTAATCGCAATAACTTAGGTTCAGGGATGTGAATAGTTGATTTTCTGGTATCTGGGTCTTGGGATCAGGACCCCACATGCTGCAGTAGGGGAGGAAATGTCTATGGGGTAGATAGCGGGGCTAAAGACTGGGCTAGCGGTCATTGTGCGCGATAGTCCTGGAACAATAGACAACGGTCATTTCCCTTCCTTGTGTTTGCTTTTGTGCTTCTTCGCCTATAGATTTTTTTACATTTCTTTTTTTTAATATTTATTTATTTATTTATTTATTTATTTATTTATTTATTATGTGTACAATAGTCTGTCTGTGTATGTCTGCAGGCCCAAAGAGGGCACCAGACCTCGTTATAAATGGTTGTGAGCCACCATGTGGTTTCCGGGAATCGAACTCAGGACCTTTGGAAGAGCAGACAATGGTCTTAACCACTGAGCCATCTCTCCAGCCCCTAGATTTATTTTTTAATACAATGGACAGAGTCAACAGAAGTCCCTTCTTCTATTAGGCTGTCCTGAGCTCACAGCACAGGCCTCCAGGGAACCAACCCTTGGCTTCTTGATTTAATTACGGCAAGACCTTTTGTAGTTGCCCATGGTGTTCTCAGACTTACTAGGAGCTGTGTTATTAATCTCCCACCACCCAAACATTCTATATACTCTTCAGCCAGAATAACTGGCAAGAAAATTATGTTCGTGTTATTTTAGTTGGAGAATGTGCTAATAATTCAGGGCCGTGTGCAATGGGACCTGAAAATCTATTACTTTTAAGGTGAGTGTCATATCCCATTGACCTTGGGTAATTCCTCCAGTCACTGTGAAATGGATTGAGCTGTAAGATTTTAAATGTCGCCGTGTAGATTTGTTTGATTTGCCTGTCCAATTAAAATACAGGCGTCAAGTGCCTCCTTCACATTCTCTTCCTGCTAGGATGTGATGCTGCAGATGCATATGGCTCTGCCTTATGCTGCTGTTATGTGGGTCGAGAAACTGGGAAACAATTTCAGACTGCAAGACTATGTTCCCCGTGAAATCACAATGGAGACAAGCGTTCCTGTCTAAGCCAGTAAGTTGTGCATAGATACACTTTCACTTCCTGAATGACATCATCCAGCTCTGTAATCAGCCTGGTGGCCAGAACTTAGAAGGTAGAAGGACAATAAGGAAGCAGAAACCTTGAACAAACAGAGCTTCCAGAAAGGCTCTTCATAATTGGGACAAAAGGAAAAAAAAGGGAAAAAAAACCAACCAATATTTTAGCATCCTAAATGAGTTTGGCATAGCACTGTGAACCTTACATCAATTTCATTACTGTTGACTTTGAACTTTGGGCTGTTTCCCACCAGAGATCTTACTTGTCTGGGCATTTTGCTACCACTTAGTAAACTATAATACAAGATACCTTCAAATGGATGAAAATTAAAAGAAAGTTTGCAGGTAAGGAGTTGTTTTTTTTTAATCAAGTAAGGATTCCACAGGGGTAAGCAGGTGGGAAATACGCTAGAGAGTTTACACCTTAATTTTCTAAGTGAGAGCATTTTTTACAACTATCAGATCACTGTGAAATAGTGAGATAGTCTCTGAGTGAAAAATCCACGTCTGCTGGGCTTTGGTGGGCTCAATCTAAACAGAAGCATAGCATTTCATGCTACTTCATGAGGAATGGAGCAGAAAATAAATAATAATAATAATACCAATGTCTAAGCACTTAGTGTACTTGTAAAACTTGCTCTGGAATGCATATTTCCATATTTTCTGTCTTGTCATAGTTTACTGCCATGCATGTCTGAAGATACTTTTATTTCAGAGATGTATCTTCAGATGACCATTAGAGGAGGGTTAGCATGCACACAGACATGTGCACATACACACACACACACACACACACACACACACACACACACGAAGCCCAGACCCCAAACATCCCAGAGCTCTGACCATCCTTTTACAGAATCTGTAATAAAATGCACTCTCAAAGCAGAGCATACACACTTAAAATATTCATGAATAACACACGGGTGAGAAAGCAAGCCCGTGAACCTCAAACAGTTCATTTTCTGACAGTGTAGTTCATTTTCCTTTTTTTTTTTTCCTGGAGAGGGGTCAGCATTTACATGGGGTGATTGGGATGGAAAGTGACAGAAGCTTTATTTCTGGAGTTGACGCTCTCATGCTTTTGAGCTCTGTCTGAAAATGGTGAAGCTCGAATTTGTAAGGAAGTTTTGGTTTCATATTTGCAGTAAATATTCAGTTGAAGTTCAAATCCCATTCCTATTGCTTCCTGTCTCCTGAAGGACCTTATTTCTTTTCTGGGATTGTCTCAGCTCTAGGGGAAGGCATTTGGCCTCTGTCTCTCGGGCTTGCCTGGTGCTCTCCGAGGTGCTGGCCACGGGTGTGTTTTGAGTGTCTCTTGTCCTATACAGTCTCTCTGTGGGTTGGCCATGAATGCTCATGGATGTCTCTATACCAACCACTAGTTCTAGAGTAAATGACAGTGTGGGCCCCCCTGGCTGAGTCTTATGGGTTCTGGATGGCCACAGCAAGCATCCAGCCATGGAATGAGTCCTTCTGAACAGAGTTCTGTTGAATCTATGATCTACTCCTGTTCCAGGGCTCCATGTTGGCAAAGCCCACAGGAGATGAGGCATGGAGAAAAATTGAGTGTGAGCAGGTAGATTCCCCCAGAAAATTCATGCCATGCAGTTCCCTGAGAAGGAGCATTGTCGTTGTCCCAGGCTTTGTCCCTAATTCGGGCTTGTTACACTTGTCAATGGTTGCTTCATCTCCCTATCTTACCACCGCATCCTCTATAATTTCCTTTCTCTTTCTGCAAAGGTTAGCTCCCTCCTGCTTAGGTGGCGGCTGTCTCCATGTATGGTAACAAAAGCATTTTAAAGCTGTTTTATAGGAAAGTTTCCTCCTTTGGCGTTCCAGTTGGAGAGGGCTGCTTCTTTTGTGTGCTCCTAACCCTTTCATGTTAACAGGGAGAACACCTCCCTCTGCAGCCACCTCCATGTCCCATCCCCTGCGCTTACCATGGTGTCTCAAAGCAATAAGCCTTACTATTTTACTCTGGCTTTGTGCTCTGTCTTCAGAGTGGAGTGTGAAGCATTTCTTTTGGGGTTGGAAATAATGATTTATTTGATGAAGGCCATTACCCGAAAGACAGTTTATGAAATATTCAGAATGTGAGTGAAGGATTGTAGGCGGCCCTCAGCTTGCTTTAAAAAGATCAAGTAACAATACTTGTTATTTAAATCCCCTTCATAGCAGAAAATTTAGATGAGAAATTAGAACAATATTGTTATATTCTCATCCTAGTGTTTCCTAACACCCAATATTGAGTTGAAATTGAAATGGCAGAATCCTATCAGAAAGACTGGCTGGCAGCTTACTGTAGCATAGTTTGATGCCTCTGAAAGTGCCCCACAAATCCCCTAGGCC
Source organism: Bramus lutescens (assembly GCA_001685075.1). Lineage (NCBI taxonomy): Eukaryota > Metazoa > Chordata > Mammalia > Rodentia > Cricetidae > Bramus > Bramus lutescens. Next base: position 30,952 of record LOEQ01009763.1, read on the forward strand.
TAAGCTAGCAGTATATTTCTTAAGGTGTAAATCCAGTGTTGGGGCCTTAGGATAGGCAGAGGGCGGGACAGCTTTATTGTGCAGGGTGCTGTTTCCCAGGCATCTCTACAGTGAGAGCAGGCCTGTGGTGCACCACACCAGCTCTCACACCTGCAACGACACACAGAGCACGGAATAAGTTAGCCATCTACCTCTCCCATTGATCAGCAGCTCCTGGGTACCACAATTTATATTCATGCATCCCATGGAAAGCCAGCTGGTTTACATATTTCTGAGGGCAAACATGTTCTATCCAATGGAAGAGTGTGATGTAGCTGAAGGCAGATTGTGGCAAGCATGGGGTTTATCGATGTCAAAGTCTCTCATCAGAGTGTTGCAGTCAGAAGCATGGGTGGTGATTTCCAGATACTCTCCCCTCACTCCCTATGCCTCCATTCTCTCCTCACACACGTGAATCAGTAGCACGTTTCCATGTGCTGCTCCATGCCTGTGATTCCCTCAGAATTCCCCTTCCATCTGAGCCTTTGCTAATGATCCGCAGCATTAGGACCATTGCTTAGGATCTGGTCACTTCAATCCTACCCATCCTCGTATCTTCATTCCTATTCTTGTCTAACCTATCTCATGACCATCTTTATATTAATATCCCTCAACTAATGCACAATTATGCTGTGTTTCTACTAAAACATCTTTCAGCAGTGCCCTGCATTCAGGGAATAAAACACAACTTCTCCATTCAGGCCATGTGCAGCTAGACCCACATAGTCTGTTCTCTACTGTTTGACTTCAATACATGCTCTCCTCCCAAATTTACATATTGGAATTTAATCCCCAAGGTGACAGTTTAAAGATGTCCAGCCCTTAGGAACCAATGAGGCTGTAAGGGGTGTTACACCATCATGGGTGGCACCACAAACCAGGATACTGTTCAGCCTGGCAGTCAGATGGCAGTCAGAGCCTGGCTTGAGTTCTCACCAGTTCTGCAGTCTGGGGTGGCTATGGATTGCCTCCTGTCATGTCCTCACAAAAGAGAAAAATGAAAGCCCGGAGACAGGATGCTGAGTGGGACTAACTGCTTTCACAGACATAGAGTGTATCAGTCGTGGTCTGGTGGATATACTGGGTACCAAGTAAATGATAGGTCTTTAAAACATGTTATAGTTAGCTTAGTCCTCAGAACACTGTTCTACTTCCTTTGAGAATAACATCAGCCAGATAATGGAGTGTGTACGTATACTCACATGTGAACACACCTGCACAAGAACACACGTGAGGAAGCACTTGGGTATGTGGGCATTCATATGCATGGGTAATTAAAGAAGTGAGATAAAAAGTGTTTGGAAAACTTGAGCATGCTCTAGAAAGGCAAGTCTTGTTCATTGGTTTGGGCTAGGTGCAGGGTAATGGATGGGACCGACACTAACTGCTCTCCTAAGTATTTATAGAGACAATGAAAGAGGCAATTACAGTACAGTGTGCTTAACCCTGGGCAGGAGAAAGGGAACCATTCACATACACTGCAGGAAAGCCCACAGAGGACCCGGCTGGTGGTTGTCAAGAAGCTTCATCTAAGATTCTCATGCATGCAGAAACTGGGGAAAGAAGGAATGTGTTTGGTTCCCTTAAACATCGCAATAACATTCAGTGTGTCTGGCCTGTGGAGTGTGAGCTCAGAAACAGCAGGGAGGTGAGTGGTGAGATCTGACTTCTGCAGGAATATAAGCCGTAAAATGTGGGTCTTTCAAACAGGAGAAAATAGTCCCCAATCTGTTTATTCTATTATTGTTTTCCTTTGCTCAGTTTCTTAACATGGCCTATTTATTAATTTGCTTTTTAATGTTGTACTCTCCTGGGCACAGGCATTCACTCTGGGGACAATGACTGTACTTGTGGTATGAGATGTCCTGTTCTGTAAAAGGCCCACACAAACTGTTCTTGTTTTCTTTCTATTGCTGTGATAGCAACTGACCAACAGCACCTTGGAAGACGAAAGGGTTTATTTCAGTTTACTGGTTATGGCCTGTTGTTATTGAAGGAAGTCAGGGTAGGATTTCAAACAGGAGCCCAAAGCAAAAACTGTAAACTATGGAGGAATGCTGTTTGATGACTCACTGGCAGACCCATGCTTAGCCTGCTTTTTATACAGTCTCGGACCACATGCTAGGGATGATGCCACCCACAGTGGGCTTGACCCTCCTGCATCATTTGGCAATCAAGGCAGTCACCATAGACATATCCACAGGACAATCTGTTCTCAGCAATCTCTTAATTGAGAATTCCTTCTCAGGCAACTCTAGGGTGCATTGAGTTGACAGCCAGGACTAACTAGGTCACAGGCCCAGGCCCAGCCTCAAACTTCTCCACCCTGGCACAAGACCCTGCTGTAGGCAGAAGGCAGTGCTGCCCGTGAAATACGACTTAGCATAGGAAATGAATCCTCCTTGGGAGGCAGGAGGCAATAGAGGCTGAGAAATGAATATCTAATGCTCTGCTGCATGCTGCATTGTCTGGCCAGCCTTTGTTTACAAACACAACTGTGAAGATTGCCATGGTGGTGGCCTTCTGACTTTACTATTGGCATATGATTATTCTCTTATGTTATATGGATAAAGTATAGATACAGTCCTGATACGTATAGTGTCAAATCAATGGGTCATTTTAGTCACTTCTGGGAGTTATCCGGTTCCTTTCTTTCCTTCCTTTCTTCCCCAGTAAGGAAAGTGAAGTTGGAAACAGGTGACTGCACATACACAAGTGAGAGAGATTTGCAAGCGCAGCTGACATTTCTTTTGAATGGATGCTCTGACTTGTGAACTATTTCTATCTATTCATGCTTCCAAGTAGTTCTAAAAGCTGGATTAATTTTATTAAAAGAAAAATGCATCGTAATGATTTTTATTAAAATCCCTCCTTTCTTTGGTATTGTTCAGACAAAGGAAGTCTCCTCAATCTGTGTTCATAACAATAGTGGATATGCTAACCATCTTCACCTTTCTAGGTAAATTCAACTTTAGCCGTATTGTTTTAAGAACGTGAGCATAGTTTGGACTCAGTTTCCATGATGATTAATTTAATGAGTCAGTTTGACTGGGCCACAAGATGCCCAGATTGCTGGTTACACATTATTTCTGGGTGTATCTATGAGGATGTTTCTGTTCAAATTAGCATTTGAACCTGTAGACTGAATAGAGCAGATGGTTTCTTTTCAATGTAGGTATTCATTCAAGCTGTGTCCCAAACAGAACAAAAAACTCAGAAGGTTGAACTAAGTCCTTGCTCAACTGCTTGAGTTGAGACATTGATCTTTTCCCTGCCTTTACCACTCCTGTCTCTTAGTCCTTCAGAGCCCCTCACAGGAAGCTGCTTTTTTTTAGCTCCTTGGCTGTAATGCCACAGAGTGACTCAATCAGCTTTCCCAGGTCTCCAGGCTGCACACAGCAGATGCTCGGACTTGCCAGTTTCTGTCATAGCAAATGAACATGTATCCATATACATGCATACATATATATATATATACACATACATATATATACATATATATATTAAGAACAGGAGAAACATTGGGCTAAACAAGACTATGCCTCAACTCCCTAGAATACATGACTCTGATGTTTTATATCAAATCCTTTGTTTCGGAAACTGGACTTCAGAAATCTCAACATGAAAACACCAAAGGAGGTTTTGTCTTCTTGAATTCGTGCAATGCTATTATCCTGGGTTTGCTAGCCTTAAGATGGATATGCTCATGAGTTTAGCTTTGGTGCCCTGGAAGTCCATATGCATTTGATTGCATGCTCCTTAGGCATTTGATTCAATTATTCTGGAGAAACTTCTGGCTTTGTTAGCTGCAACTTTAAGCTAGCAGCTTAATGCTCTTAGTAGTCATAGCTCTCTCCGGTTTTCTATATCACTAGGCAATGTTGAATGAGTTATATTTTCTAGGAATTTATTTTGTATAATTTTTCAACTTTATTAACATGGTTTTAAATTTTCTTTTTCAACTATTTCTGCCCAGCTTTCATCTCCAGTGTTTGGTTGTACCCTTCTCAATATTTCCTACTTAGAAGTTTCAGAGTTTTATTTAGGTTTTTTCTAGAACCATCTTTTCTTACTGGTAGTTTATTCTGATTGTGTCTTTTGTCTTCTATCCAATTGATTTGTGTGGTTCTCTTTCTTCAATCCTTGGGATTTATTCTTACATTGGCTTTTTAGCCACTGTGACTTTCTATCACAAGCACTACATATTTGTTTCCACCTGCATTCATTACATTTGATACAGAGTTAGTAATTCAATTCCAAGCATCTTTCAACAATTTCCACTTTTATTTATTTTTGAAATCTAAATGCATGAGACTTTTTAAAAGTTATTACTTGTTATTGATTATGCTTAAAGTCAAGTTTATTGAAGTATAATTTACATATGGTAAAATTTATCTATTGAAGTGCTTGGTTTGATGAAATTTGACAAAATTATACAGTTGTGAATATACTACCAAATTCAGATACAGAACACTTTCATCACCCTGTAAAATTTCCCTCATGCCCCTTTATGATCGATCAATCTCTGACTCTGTCCCTCAGCCTCCAGCAACAACTCATCGGATTTCTGTCCCTTGGGTTTGGCCTTGTTGTTGATTTTAATTTGGTTGCACCGTGGACAGGGACCATGAACTTTATAATTATGATGTTTTTGGTATTTGATGATATTTGCTTTTGACTTATTATGTGATTAAAAAGATGAAGCATCTTTGATCTTGGGTTGCTCTACACAGAATATATATAATGCTAGATGATTCTTAATGAGGTATATTCTTCTAGGAATTGATTTTGCCTGTTTAAATCAAATATTTATAGTTCTCAGCTCTCCTGTCTCTACACTCATCTTCTTTCCGGTCAGTGTGTGGGAGAGATGCTGACAACCCTCACTGCTGAGCTGACCCTGCCCATTGACTAGAGAGCTACTGCCTCCCCAACGCTGTTTGAGATGCTTATGAGTGTGAAGTGGGACAGCTCTTTCCTCTGCTTTTATTTTAAATGCTCCCAAGTCATTGGGAATTGTACAGTTATGATATTTTGGGGAAATATGGAACTTTAATTTTTAGTCTGTTCTAATAATTTCTTTTACCTAGACATTTTATGCCATTTACTTTATTATGACTTCTTCATTTTTTGGTGCTTTCTACACTGCTTTTTTTGCTTCAAATGTTATTTCTTCTATTTACCTTTGATCATTTGAATTTTTGGTACATTTGTATTATTCCATACTTTCATCCTTTTTTGGAAATCCATATACCATTGTTATTCTGTGTGATAACTCAAAATAGCAATGTACCATTTAATTTAATGAAGTCTGAATTTAATGTCATGATCTCCTTTTTGAGTTGTGAAGTAACTATAATCCTTGAAGCATTATTACACCTCTCATGAATTAACTATTGTCATTACCCAATTCTTAATATCTAGTTTATTTTTTAGTGCCCTCCCCCACCCTTCATGGCCTGGAGAGATGGCTCAGAGGTGAAGAGCACTGCACGCTCTTCCAAAGGTCCTGAGTTTAATTCCCAGGAATCACATGGTGGCTCACAACCATCTGTCATGAGAACTGTGCTCTCTTGGGGAAGAGACCTGGTCAGTCATCCTTTATCAACTTAGATCATGAAACCCAATATGGATGAGTGCAGCAGAACCATCATATACAGGCTTCCCATGCATGCCTCTGCATTGCCAGGGCATAAGTTTCATTTTCAATTTCACGCTGTTTTATGAGGTCTGCTTGGGTCACTATAGGTATTTACTTCATCGTATTATATGATCCTATGTCCATATACCTCCTGGGCGGGACAGAAACTTCTGTCTACATATATAGAAATACTACATTGTTTCAGCTATCCATTTTTAAAAGGGACTTGTATTTGATGCCAGATTTTAGATATTTCACACATTTTTCCTCTTTTTTGTATATCTGTGCCATATTGCTAGAATTAACATACAGACCTTATTCTTCTGTTCCATCATAATAATTTTATTGGTTATTTGGGAATTTCATACAATATATCCCAATCATACTTGACTCCCACTCCTCCCAGGTCCATACTCTCCCACCCTCCAACAAACCAATTATAGGTTTTCTTGCCCTTATGCTCATTGGAAAGTGGTTGCACTTCCAGTGGCTTGTCCCTTAAAGATAACTGAGTCTTTTCCCATCCCCATCCTGCCAGAGCCAAAAACTGTGAAGAGTTACACTTCAGCATTTTTATTACAATTTTTAAGGACTTTCATCAATGGCTTCCCGTCTAGGCTG
>LOEQ01009764.1:8379-18763 GCA_001685075.1 Bramus lutescens
AGAGACAGAGACAGAGAAGGAGAAACAAAGAAATCCAAACACTTCCCAGTACCTATGTCTGCTGTCTAGAACAGAGAGAACTGGAGTACAGTGCCCTCTAGTGACCCAGAGCAGAGCCTGACCTCTGACCTCTTGCCCTTGCTCCCTTGGCTCTCACCTTAGGGCCTACAGAGCTGTTTCCTCTGTAATGCTTTCTGCTCATTCAGTCACAGACCCATGGCTCGGTGTTTCTCTGCTGCCTCCTTGGGGAGATCTGACCACCCTAAGTAAATATTCCTCCACCCCTACTTACAGTGCCCCCTCCCAGCCCCAAACACCCTTGGCCTCACACCTCACATAGCAAGTACCCACACAGCCCTCCACACCTTCATAACCTTTGCACACTCTGCACACTTCAAACAGCACCTCCACTGTCCCCACACCCCACACTGTCACACCCCCATACAGTACCCCCCCACACACACACCACAGCCCCACATGCCCACATACCTCTACTTTCTTTTTGAGGACACTCTACATTTCACTGACAGTAATGTCCCCTTGTCCTTGAGAGATGAATCATAAGATCTTAGCTTAGGAGATGTCGGAAAACACACTCTACAGGCACCTGTGTGCTGTCCTGTGTAAGCACACCTGTGACACAGCTTAACTTAGGTGAGAGAATAGCAAAAATGACTTATCATAGGAGATCTTAGCAATCTCATTGTTATTTTTTTCCTTTCCTATTAAAAACTTTCAGCTTTGCACTTATTACGTCTGAATTACTAGCATTGTTGCTCTTTGAGGCCATGTGTTGGATGAATAAAGGTCACTTAACCACAAACAATGCCAGGACCTGAAAGCAAGATGCATGCTAGGTAACTAGTAGGCGGGCATGCGGGTTAGTGTTTGTCACCTTGGCACAAGTTCCTGTCATCTGGGCAAGTCTTTGGGGCATTTTCATGATTAATGACTGAGTTGGGAAAAGCCTGTCCCATTGAGGGTGGTGCCACCCTGCACAGGGGGTCTTGGGGTGCATAACAAATCAAACCGAGCCAGCCATGAAAAGCAGCAAGTCAGTAAACAGCACTCCTCCATGGTCTGAGTCAGTCCCTGCCTTGGCTACCCTTGGTGAAGGACGGTGATCGCGGCATGCTTTTCTCCATACATTTCGTTCCGTGGTAGTGTTTTATCAAAGCAATAGAAATCTCAGGATGACAGTTGGCAACACATACAGCATGGATGGATACACTTGGCAAAGAAACAGCTTATCTTGGAGTAGAACGGCACAACACCCTCATCCTGTTCCTTGGAATGGGGCATAGTTTAATAGCGAAGTTGTTTCTAAAGACCCAGAGAGCAAGCTCCTAAAACTCAGGAAGATCCTAAAAGAGACTGGCCGTTCCCAGACAAGACATCCTGGGAGCCTAGGGACAGATGAAGCCCTGTGAAAACAGCTTCTCTCTTCTGTTTCATCCTACAACTAGATGCTGTGGGAGCCCTGTGGGAGAGCCAGCTTTCTACATTTAACATGGAGAACACTCCGCTGGCTCCCGAATAAGCGTTTTTGACAGTAGTAACATGTATATTTTTGGAGTACTTCCCTATGTGTAAGATTGATTCTAGGCACCCAGAGCCTAGTAATTCAATCCAAACCACAACCCCATGAAGTACCTGGAAGAAAGAGAAGTGGGGGGGGGAGGGGTGGAGAAGGAGGTGCGTCTCAAGAGGTATAAAATTTTGGTCACAAGCTTGCAGGATAGTTTCACATACAGACTACAAAGAATTCCACTTAGAGAGGTTACTTTAAATTATATCTATTCATACATACCAGCAGAAAAAGATACCTGAATTATGGTTCTCAGTGGGAAAGCCCAGAAAAAAAATGGTACGTTCATAAACATCCATTTTCTCTAGAGAGCAAGATTGCTCCTGACTTTTAATTTCTTCTCCCTACTTGTCCACGGACTCCCCTTTCTCTACAATGAACATGTACTACATTCGTAATAAGAAACAAACCCAATAAAAGTTATTGGATAAAAGAATAAACTGCCAGCACACATGATCTCCTGAGGAATCAGCGAGCCTGTTTTTCTAGATGACAGAGACTTCTGCTGTCCCCCAGGGTCCACATTCAGCCAGTGTGAGACAGCTCTTGATCCATGGGTCACCTTTACAGAGGGCCACTGCCCCTTCAGGTGTTAGCTCCACCCAACCTCCGTTCTCCACCTTCTGGTGGCCCTGCCCCCCNTGGTAGAAGCACAGTCAGAGTTCTGAGCACAGGCACTCAAGCCTTTCCCCTAGCAAACCATCCTTGAGTGTAGCATGGACTCAGCTTCCCATGAACTAGCGATGATGAGCTCATTGAAGTTATCCACCCGCCTGAGCCTTCCTGTGTGAACCCCCTGGAGCAGTGAATATTTACCCCTGACCTCTCCCGCCTGGCCTCTTCTGGTGTCTACGTACACTGTCCTCTAGCTGGCCCGGCCACTTAGCCATTATAGGACTTCTCATTTTTCTCTGCCAGCCTAAATTTTCTCCCTTCCATCCTTCCTATTCCAGCCACCCCAAGTCTAAAAGACACTCTTATCTGCCCTCTTCCTTTAATTTCTCACATGCTATTAGTGTTCCCATGACTAATTTCCTGCTTGGTGGCATCGCTTTCAAACAACCCGGTTCCTGCCTTTTTTTTCTACTCCTCCGGGCTGGTGTCTTTGTGTCCTGCCTGCTTCTGCTTATTTTCTGTTCTGTGGAATAGAAGTCATACAACTTCTACTGGGGTCTTTAAAGTCTACTTCTGAACCTAGTCCTCCTCCTATTTTAGAATATAGCAACCCCAAAGTCTGCTTTCCATCCAGAAAGTCCTCTAAGACTGAAGGTGACTAAGATGTTTTCTGCTTCGTGCTGAAATGGGGTTGAAGTGAGATGCCGCCTGAAATAAACAAAATGAAGTCCCTGCCTTCCACATGGGAGTTGTGTGATCTTTTCCTAAGGCTGTGTGCTTGTCATCGGAATGTATGAGCTTAATATGTGTTAGCGCAATTAACATGGGAGCCCATATAATTTACTGTTTACCTACCCTGGGACACTCTTCACAGAAGAGGGGCTGTTCAGAGTCACAGTGCAATGGAGGCCTGAGCACTCAGGATTTGTGGCTCTGCTTCTCCCTTCACAGCATCCGAATGAACCTCATGGTGCATTTTTATGTCCACTGACAGACGGGGAAGCCAACACTTAACACGGTTAAATCAAAACTGCAAAATAAACGAAATAAGCACCAGGGCTTAAGCCCAGGCAGATTTGCAAAGCTTCATCCTCTATGTCACACAGGACTGGGACCACTGGCTCCAGAAGCTCAGCCTCTGATGCCTTCCCCTACCCACGTTATCTCAAGCCGACAGGGAGATGTGAGGCCACACTCGGCATAGTAGACTTTTCTAGTAGCCATGTTACAGAGGAAAAGACAAGTCATTCTTTTAATATCATTTATCTAACCCAATAGATTAAAAAATATTATCATTTAATCTGTAATCCATATGGAACAATAATCCATGAGCTATTTCGCTGTTGACACTCCTGCCATCTCCTGCTCTGCATCCCTTTCTCCTCCGTCCCTCCTCCTCCTCTTGGAATCCTGCAGGTGTTTCATCTCTAGTGGGCATCTCAACCCAGTATAGCTGCCTTCCAGGCCCCACCAGGCTGCTCCTACAGGGCTGTTCCAGCCTCCACCTGGTCCAAGCAGACTTTGTGCCCGCTATCACAGGCACACTGCCACCTGGTGGGCAGATGTCCCTCACCAGGAAAACCACAGATGAATTGTGTCTGGAATCCATGGATCGGCCTGGAAACTTGCTCCCACCCCCAGAAAAGAGACCCTGGGGTGGAAAGCGCTGGTGTCCGGGGTCCCCGGGTCAGGCACACAGCCAGACAATTCAAGCCATTGACTCTACTGGCAAACATGGCCACACACAGTGTGCTTTTGTTTGCTGGTGACAAAGGATTTGATAGAAAGTGAAGTTTTCAGAGGGTTTTTTTTTCTTACACCAGTCATGTAAAAAAGTGAGTCCCCATCCTGTTTTCTCCTTCGCTGCATGGTTGTAGGAAAGTCTTGTCCCCAGAAATGACAAAAACTCTTTTCATTTTTGGTTTAAAAAAATAGCTTCTTTCTGTTTTTGCCCCTTTAACAGCTGTCATAAGCATCTTGGGGTAGGGGTGGGGGCATGTAGACTCTGCTGGTTTACTTCTTGTAATTCTAGCCAGGGCTTGTTCTGGTTCATGACAGGACCATCCTGCTTCACCCTGGTGCAGGGGTACCCGGGGCTCTTTGGTAGGATGTTAGCCACACTCCCCAGATGACAAAGGAGACCTCAGCTTCCAGACTATTGCACCCACCAAGTTACCGCTACCTCACTTGCTGTCATTCATGAGGGGTGGGCCAAGCATTCAGGGTGAACTGGAGTTGGGGGATGGACCAGTAATTCAAGGGTCCAATTCACCAAGGCCCTCTTCCCACATGGATGATTGATGGAGAACCCTTGTTAGAGATGGCTTGATTCTAGGCCTCTGACTTACCCCACACTGCAGAGAGTTTAAACACAGTTTTCATCGGGACGACTACATCACTCCGGAGAGCGTGATGATTGGCTTAGAGGACTGGCAGAGGGAAGGAAAGAAAGCTGGGCATCCAGTGGCCTGGCCGTGGACGTGTTTTCAGCATTGTGCTGTCCTCTGGTCAGAGCTGAGACTTGCACAGACAAATACTCCTTTAAGGATAATGCAATCTTTCCTGGAGTGGTTAAACATTATAAACAGTAAGAAAGGGGCTTCATAACATGAGAACATGGAGTAACGTAAACTACACACACACATCTGAGGGCTGTTTTGCTGACCATGGCTGTGTGCTGGTGTCTCAGCCACATGACTTCTCTGGTCCTTAGCTTTATCATCTCAAACAGAGAAGCGAACAGTCTACAGTTTCTATGACTAGGGTGGGAAGTCAAGAGAAAGGAAAAATGAGCATCCAAGCATTTTAGCAGCTAGCTCTGGAGGGTTCCGCAGCTAAAGGGCCGTGAGCCCAGGCACAGGAAGAGGAAGACACACAACAGGAAGGGAGCTAGATAAGCTACTAATCTGGAGGGGACTGTGCAGCCGGGATTTATTCCAAAGCTGGTTAGTACGCCTCATGTTCAGAGCCAGGAAGCTGGCCTAAGCTGACTTGAAGGATTGGAAAGCAGAAGGACCTTGGAGATAATCCAGCCTGACGGTTCTCGAGACCAATATTGGCAGAAACACACAATATTGATGATATTCAACAAAACAGGCTTCTTGGCTGCAGGCTTTTCAGAATCTTTAATATTCTATATCTTTCCCAGATGCCAAAGCAAACAGCGTCGTTCCCCAACCTCACTTAACCATGGAACCTTTTCTTTTCTGTTTTCTTCACACTGTGTGGTGTGCACATGTGTGTTTACCCATGTGAACTATGGAGGCTAGAGTTTGACGTGGCTATCTTCCTCTCCCAGTTTCCACTTTATTTTTCCATTGTATTTTACTCATTAGAACTGTGTGTGATTGTGTGACAATGGGGGATGACACCTGGGCCGTGATGGCATGGGTCAGAGAACAGCTTGTTGAGTCCATTCTACCCTTTCACCTTCCTGTGGGTTCCAGGGATTGGACTCGGGTGGTCAGGAATGTGCGGCCTGCCATTTCCCCACCTTTCTGACTTGTCTTTTTGAGATAAGATCTCTCCCTGAATCTGGAGACTTTTGCCATGGCTGTCTCTCTGTCTGCCAAGCCCGAAGGACCCACCATTCTCTACCTTCCCAGCACTGACTGCACCATATTGTCTGTTTCTCACATGGGTACCGGGATTCAAACTCAGGTCCTCACACTTGTGCAGCAGACACTTAATCTGCTCAGCCACTTCCCAAGCCCTTTAATTTGAGATGAGTTTCAGGAGGTATATTTAAGAAATACTGTTACACCTTTGGCACTTTACAGCTAGAGAAACTGAGGCTCAGAAAAGGCCACAGATGAATTGGAAGTCTGCAAGGGCCATGGAAAAAGTAAAGATGGAATTTTGACTTCATTACTTCCGTACCCAGGAAGTCTAAGTCACACATCTTTGGAGGCTCCTCTGAGCCACCTCCCATTGGGTTCTAAATTGTGACAGATTAGAATTTAAATTGAAAACAGAGAATCCCACGTGGCTCAGAAGAGCGGAGAAGGAGAGCGGAGAGGAGCAGCTTCTCTTGGACGCCTCCAGCTTCGGCACCAGAGAAGCGCGGGGACCGACGGACTGCTTCCTTCTCTGGCATGCCCTTCAGATGGTGTGTTCACTCCGGCTTTCTTCTCCAGGAGCTTCCTCTAACGCGAATTCACTGCATCCCCCCTCTCATCCACGGGCCAGATGGGGAGCCGGGTGCTACATAAATGTTTAATTGTCACGCAGTGAAAATATTTGCTTTCTGTAGCCGTAAGCTGCTGAGCGGAGGTAGGACTGTGGACCGGAGCTGACAGGCTCCATTCTAATGAGAACAGAAGCGCAGGCTGATTAAATCACATTCCCAGGAGGATGGGGGCACTCGAATAAATGTTTCATGTTGTTTGCATGATGCCATCAATGGTAACAGCTGCTTATGTAACAGTTACCGGGACAGCACACCACGCCTTCCCCTGCACAGCAGTTATTTTGCATGACTCTGGAACTTCTCAGATGTGTTGCATGGGTTTCTACTGCACTGACATGCTAGGCAGTGGAGACATGAGCAAGGGGCAGGGGAGAGCAAGACAGGTAGAGCTTTTTTTTATAAGCAGTCCCTTTGGAGGTGTCCTGTTGGGCTGATATACTGCACCTCAACTCACCACCAGAAGAGAGAGGCATTACCATTCCCATTTTACAGATGGGGAAGCTGAGGCCTCTGTAAATGAAGTAACCTACCTGAGGCCCAAGTGTATGTCTGTCCTCAGCAAGCCACACAAGACTGACTGAGAACAAAGTGTTGTGTTCATGGGTTCCACACTACTCCTACCTGCTAGCAACAATGGGTACCAAAGCAGGTCAAGACAAGAGCCAGAGGGCTGTCAAGTCCTTCCGACTGGGCAAGGATAGCTGATAGTGACCCGAACTCTAGTCCTGGTTCTTCGCATTACAAATCAGCTTCTAGTGGCCCCTCATCACTCTAGACAGATCACTGCCCCTCTCATGACAGTAATACCAACAGGCCAGAGAGCCTCCTGGGCCACTTACCCAGCTCTGGGGTTTGTAAGCTGCTCTTTCTAGGCTGCAGTGTGGCCCTTCCTTCTTAAAGATCCAGTGGTGCCTCTATGTTGTGTGGTACCCTGGTACAGAGCCTCACTGGGGTAGGTCACTCTGTGGGTCTCTCGTTACTATTCTCATTATTATTGCTGTTATTGTTAGTATTGTTTGTATTTCAGAAGTGAAGAGGAGTTACTTGCATTGCACACAAACACACACACACACACACAGAGAGAGAGAGAGAGAGAGAGAGATTTAATATCATCAGTTGCATTAGCGCAGTAAGACAGATGCTCTTTCCCTGCTGTTAATAACACTGTCATTTTCTAGCTCAATTTGAATCCTCCTTCTCTTCCTTTGTCCCTAAGGAAAGTTAATAGTAGGACAAAATAAAGGGCATCAGTTGAGTCACAGGGTCTCATGCATTACTCCTGGATCTGAAAGTCACTGTGCGCTTTGACTTAAACGAGACAATGGCCACTGAGACTCAGTACTAGCAGTCTGTGAAATGGAATGATTAACAGCATCTAGCATTTGGGTATCAGTGCAGTACCTGAACCTCAGTCTTCAGGGCCTGGTGTGTGTGGAGCCTGGACACACAGGTGCTGATGTTTGCTGGTGTCTGGTTTTCTAGCAGGAAATGTTTCTCTGCCTAGAGGTCCAGTGCTGCAGTAGGGAGCATGCCTAGAAGATACTTGCTTGCCCATGCCCTAAGGAAGTTGAAACTGAGAGCTATCCCTCTATCCCAGATTGCATAAAGAAATGGTCCTCTTTGCCTCAGGGAGCAGGGATCTGGGTAGAACTCATGTTCAGCCTTTGCACAGTCTAGGAAGAAGGAAGAGTTCTCCTCTTGGTCAGAACATGCACCGTCAAACCAATGAGTGTTCTAGAAAGTAGGCTCCATGTTCCCTGTGGGCAATGCAGAAAGCAAGACCCCACAGCTCCAGGGAACTGGTGCCCCTGCCAAAGGCTGAGGCGGCAGCAGCAGCAACAACACCTCCTCTGAAAGCCATGGCCTCAGTGAGGTGCTGAGAGACAGCTCTAGGGCCTAGTGCATTATGACTGAACGGAGCTCCTACCTTCCCAGCCCTTCCCGTGACCTCCAAGGAACAGGACAGAAAATCACCAGATGCAGGGCTTGGACCAGGCACAATTTGCGTAGTTACTCTCTTCTCTCTCTAACTACACGGACCTCATTAAATACCCATGACTTCCTATGGACTAACCATCTGTTCTCCCAACTAGGAGATGACCACAGAACTGAATGTACAGGTTTGTTTTTGTCAACTTGACACAGGCTAGAGTCATCTTAAAAGAAGGGACCTCAACTGAGAAAAATGTCTCCATCACATTGACCTGTGGGCAAGCCTGTGGGGCCATCTTCTTGACCAATGATTGATGTGGGAAGACCCAGTCCACTGTGGATGGTGCCACCCTTGGGCAGTTGATCCTGGATCATGTGAGAAAGCAGACTAAGCATGCTCTGGAGAACAAGTTAGTAAACAGCATTCTTCCATGGTCTCTGCCTCAGTTTCTGCCTCCAGGTTCCTTCCTTGAGTTCCTGCCCTGACCTCCCTTTGTGCTGAACTGTAAGCTTTAAGATGACATAGATCCTCTCCTCCCCAGGTTGCTTTTGCTCATAGAGTTTTAGCACAGGATGGAAAGCAAACTGGACCTGCAGTGAGAGTAGACTCTCAGTGCAGCCTGGACAGACCAAGGGCCTGCAAGAGAATTAGCTCCTCCCCAGCTCAGAAAGCTCACACCAAAGCCTGGGAGTTCCCAGCACAGACACACAGAGAGTTCCCAGTCTTCACCTGGCCAGTTGGTGCTAGGCACTGGGGCTATGCTCAGGCCACATCCAGGAAACCCACACCCTTCCTATACTCCTATATGATCCCTACTCTTCACCCTCCTCATTCCCCATAAAGCATCCCCAGATGACTTCCCATCACCCACCCCCTCACATCTGGGTCTAATCTCTAAGGCTGGAGCTGCAGGAGCCTCCCAGATGGGGCTGATGGTTTGACTTGGAATTCAACATTTCAGGGCACAGTAGAAGGAAGAAAGTAGATGTATTAGGCTTACAAATGTTGATCCTTTTTGAAAGTCCCACCTTCCTTTTCCACCTGGAGACTCCTCATGCTCCAAGCCATGTTCAAAACTGCCCTTCCCATGCATTTCCTCACACCATCACCTTATGTCTGTGCTACACGAGCAGCTTCTCAGTTCTTCAGTGGAGAAGGTGGCAAAGCTCCAACAGCCCCACATAAGGAAACCAGGCATTGAGAGGAGGCCTGAAAAGACGTAGAATGGAAACATCTGAGGAGGTAGTGCCAGGAGAGTGGGGATCCCAGGGCCGAGGACAGGAATGAAGAAGGGCTGTCAGGTATCTTCAGTGTGGTAGTTTGAATGGAAATGGCCCCATAGGGTCATAAGGATTGGCCCTATTACGAGGTGTGTCCTTGTTAGAGTAGGTGTGGCTTTGTTGGAGGAATTGGTCACTGGCAGCAGGCTTTGAGGTTTTAGATGCTCAAGCCAGGCCCAGTGTGACATTCTTATCCTGCTCTCTGTGGATCCAGATGTAGAATTCTCAGCTCTCTCTCCAGCCTACCTTTTGGCATGCTTCCCGTCATGATGATAATGGACTGAACCTCTGAAACTGTAAACCAGCCCCAATTAAATGTTTTTCTTTACAAGAGTTGCCTTGGTCATGGTGTCTCTTCCCAAGAATAGAAATCCTAAAGAAGGCATCGGGTATGAAATCATGCTTCATCTTCCTCATGAAACCTCACAGGCCACACCACTCAGTCATGCTTTCTGCATACATGCCTCTCCACTGTGACAATACCTGAGATAGCCCCAGAGGGAAAGAGGCTGACTTCCAGGTATGGTTTCAGAGGGGTTTAGAAGCCCATGATTAACCATTTTTGTTGTTGTTGTTGTTTTAATCAGCATTGGGACCTTTGGAGAGATAGAGCACGTGGTGGGGAGTAAGAGAGACAAGAAAGGGCTGGGGTCTAGAAGTTTTGCCAAAGACACATCTCCGGTGACCTGCCGTCTTACCACCAAGCCCTATCCTCTAAAAGCTCTACCGTCTCTCTCTCTCTCTCTCTCTCTCTCTCTCTCTCTCTCTCTCTCTCTCTC
>LOEQ01009764.1:21039-41727 GCA_001685075.1 Bramus lutescens
GTGATGCCAGAACCAATCTTTCCCTTTTACAGATGGGGAAACTATACCAGGCTCTTCACCTGTGTGTGTTATTGTTATTTTTCTTGTTGTTAATATCATTTCTTCACAACAACCCTGTGATGCCAGAACCAATCTTTCCCTTTTACAGATGGGGAAACTATACCAGGCTCATCACCTGTGTGTGTTATTGTTATTGTTGTTGTTGTTGTTGTTGTTGTTAATATCATTTCTTCACAACAACCCTGTGATGCCAGAACCAATCTTTCCCCTTTACAGATGGGAAAACTATTTCATTAGGGAGACGGACATTGTTGGTATAATCACACAAATAAATATGAGATAAATTCTCCCTGAAGAAAAAGAATTGGGATACACAATGGGGTAAAAGCAAAGTGGTAAACCGGGGATTCAGAAGACTGAGGCAGGAGGATTTTGAGTTCAAGGTCAACTTTAATGGCACAATGAGAGGCTTTTTAAAAAAAATTGAATTTCATTTTACATTCCAGCCACAGTTCTCCCCCCACCCTCCTTCCACCTCCTGACTCCCTGCCCCAAACCCCCAATCCACTCCTCCCAATGGGTAAGAGCTCCCATGGAAGTCATCAAAGCCTGGCACATTAAGTTGGGGCAGAATGAAGCTCTCCACATCCCCCGCCCGGCATTAAGGCCGAGCATGGCATCCCACCATAGGGAATGGGGTATTCACCAATTTGATTACCGGGGAAGCCCAGTTCAGGCACCCAGTGAGAGGGTTTTTAAAAGAGAGACAATTGATCTAAGAGCTCAGTAATTAATAAGTGTTAAATAAGGGCTGGAAGATGGAAATTTTCTCAGTGGCTCTCAATCTCAGATGCAGAATATAAACTTCCTGGGAAACCATGGCCTAGGTATGTGTCAGTCCAACCAAATGAGTGAAATCTGGACGTCTGTGATTGTAAAGTAACAGTTTAAATTAGTATACAGAGTGGAGATTCTCACCAGGACATCTTCATCCATAAGATGTGTTTTGACACTTTATGGATGTTCACACAGGTTGTCCCACTGAGATGGGACAAACTGTAAGTCCAAAGCTCATACATTTGTTGACAATACATAGCACTAATAGTTACTGTGTAAGCATTGCTGTTGCTCTTACCAGCTCTGCTTCAGATGGCAGCCTGGGTCCAAATTCAAAGGAAGGAAAGGAGGAAGGAAGGAAGGAAGGAAGGAAGGAAGGAAGGANGGGGGAGGGAGGGAGAAAGAAAAGAATGAAGGAAGGAGGGAGAGAGGGAGGGAGGGAGAGAGAAAGAGGGAGAAATGGAGAAAAGAAGGGAGGGAGAGAGGGATGTGGGGAGGGAGAAAAGAAGGAAGGAAGGAAGGAAGCAAGCAAGCAAGCAAGCAAGCTGGCCCTTGGTGAGGCTTCCTGCTACCACACACTAGACTAAAGGCTGTGGTTGGTTCCATTTTATTTTTGAAAACTCAGAGAAAGCAGTGTGACACTATTATTTTCAGATGAGAAATTTGAGGCCCAGAGCAAGGTACCAGTTTCCCCAGGGTCTTGTGGCTCAGGGAGACAGCTGGAGGACTCCTTCCACTCCCCCCGACTGTAGAGTCCACACTCTTTCCTGTGACCTCTGCATCTCCATCAGACATGCCACCCATTGGTCTCATCACTTATTCCCTGCCTGGCTGACTGGTGGTGGTTTCTAGGGTTTTGATCTGTAGATTGTCAGCCTTAAGCAGGATAATTCAGTGGAGGATGGACTAAAGAGTCGTGCTGTCTAAATTCAAACCCTGCTTGTGTGCTGTGGATTCTCAAACTATTTGTGGTACTTGAATTTATTTTTGTCTCTCCATGTTGTATGGGGATAATATAGAAGAGCCTCTGGAGGCTTCCTGAAGTGAGCTAACAGTGGATAGGTTAGAGAGAGGAAAGGGCATGCAGGAGAACAGCTACCAAATGCCCCAGGGAGGCTCAGATGCCATGCTGGTTGGTATTTGCTTCACCATAACCCCAGCAACCGGCAGAAAAGGTGTACTTTGGCTCACTATTTCAGAGGACTCCAGTCCATCATGACAGATAAGCCATGTGGAATAGTTTAGTATGCCAGGCTTTCTTTTGGGTCACCAACCAGCTACCAAAACATGACACAGAAACTTATTGTTAGTTACGAATGTGCTGCCTTATCTTAGCTCTTATTTCAATCTGTTTCTCATTGTCTACATTTTGCCTCAGGGCCTTTTAATCTTTCTTTGTGTATATCCTACTTTTCTTGCTGTCTCCATGGCTAGCTGGTTAGATGGCTGGCGGCTGCCTGGTTTCTGCCCCCTGGCATGTCCCTCTCTTTCTCCCTTGTCCTCTTCTCCTTCTTCTTACTCAAATCTAGATTTCTCCTCCTACTTATTCTCTCTGCCCACCAGCCTTACCTTTTCCTCTCCTGCCCCGCTATTGGCTGTTCAGTTTTTTAGGAGACCAATCAGATGCCTTAGGCAGGCAAGGCACACATATTTACATAATTAAACAAATGTAACATATCTTTACATTGTTAACAAAGGCAACAGAAACAAATGTACCACACCTCCACACAGTTAAAGTAATATTCCTCAGAATAAACAAATGTAACACATCTTTGCCTAGTTAAAATGTAATAGTCCACAACAGCTTAGCCCATGCTGGCGGGAGCATATGGCAGAGGCTATTCACACCACTGTGAACTGGGAAGCAGGGGAGGCAATGGGAAACATGGCTGGCATAAACCCCAGTGACTCTCTTCCGCCAGCTCGGCCCCACCTTGTTCCAGAGCCTCCAGCACCATCCACTGAAGAACATTTCAGATCCACACCACAGCAGGTGTTTATACAGAGCATCCTGTGTAGGTGAGAACAGTAGAGGAAGATGGACCACAGCAACTAATGGACCAGGCAGCGGTGCTGTGTGAATGACTAGACCGAGACAGGCCAGTCTCTGAACAAACTAGGGAAGGTAAGAGGTAGAACTTCCCCATAAATGAAGATTGACTTCTGTCATTGTGCTTTATTCTTTGACAATTCCATAACTTTGTACAATGAATTTTGTTCATTTACACCCCATTACCTTCTTATTCACTCTTTCTTCTGCCAAAGCCCTTTGTCTTCCTAAGAAATTCCCCCCTGCCTTTATGTGTGATCTCTCTGTATGTGTGGTCTGCTGAGGTTAATTAGGGTTGCTTACATGAGCATGGTAAGGGGTTGGGATGTGTACTGGAGCATGGGTCATTTGTCAGGAGCTACACCACTGAAGAAAATGTCTCCCCCTCCCCACCAACAATAGACGATAGTGCCTCATGACTCACCCTCACCTATGAGGTGAACAAAAGGTTGACCTTTTGCATAGATGGAGTGTCTCAGGTTTGCCCTCAGGGTTAGTCTTGAAGAATCGTTGGAATGTCTGCTTGTATGTCTTGTCTTACTTAGGGCTTCTCTTGCTGTAATGAAACACCATGACCAAAATGCAAGTTGGGGAGGAAAGGGTTTATTTGGCTTGGAGGAAGTCGGGGGCAGGAACTCAAGCAAAGCTTGAACCTGGAGGCAGGAGTTGATGCAGAGGCCATGGAGGGGTGCTGAACACTGGCTTGCTTGCTCTGATTTGTTCAGCCTGCTTTCTTATAGAATTGAGAACCACCAGCACAAGGATGGCATCACACATCATGGGCTGGGCCCTCCCCCATTGATCACTAATGGAGACAATGCCTTACAGCTGGATCTCATGGAGGCATTTCCTCCAGTCTGATGACTCCCGCTTGTGTCAAGTTGACACACAAAACCGGGCAGTACGCTGGGACAACTTCTGGTTCTCTGGAATCTTCCCTGTGTTTGATAAAAAAGATTCCTAGGAAGGGTTTAAGATAGCTGCATTTCTTTTCAGGGTCCTTATGCGAGTCATACAAGAAAGTCTGTCTCTGTGCCTACCAAGAGAGAGAGAATAAAGAGGTGGCAGAGGAAGAGTGAAGAAGATAGGAGACCCTGACTCTAAGACCTAAGAGCCTCCTTGCAGCTCAGCACATCGAAGTGCTGAACTTTGGATATTACTTTGAGGGCCCAATATCAATATTGTTCTACTAAGTTTGCTGTACATACACACACACACACACACACACACACACACACACACAGAGCATGCGTTTTGAAAGGAGACTTGAGTATCATAAGTGTTCAATTATTGTTGCCCTAGGTCTGATCATGTGGGCTCAAACAGAGCCCATCATGTCTCTTCCTGAGGGAAAGACATTCTTTCCCAAGGGAAAGAAAATTCTAAGAAGGAAGCCTCAGGTGTGATGTTGACCTGCATGGTCAGGCACGAACTGACCTACAGGCAGGAAGATTGGTCATGGCTGGTCCCTGAGAATAGAAGGACCAGCAAACAGAAACACTGGGTAGCCAGGAAATTAAAATGACGAACCTCCTCCAAGAACAGACTAGAAAGAAGTGCCCAGCTCCTAGTGCTCCTTACAATGGGAGCCTGTCTGGGCAAAAAGAGCCAACAATGGCCAGTTCCACTGATGACCAGCAGAGGGAGGCACAGGCCATGCCTGTGGTCTACACACCAGTCTAGCTTTTTTCTCGAGGAATTTTACTGAAGTGTAGACTCCTGCTTTCTGTGTCTCCTTGCTCTGCCTATAGGGAGTCTTGGATTAACCATGGACAGATGCCACCCTTCCCCACACCTAGGTGTTGTTCCAGAGTGACTCCAACAGAGTCTAGCATTAATTGAACACTGATGATACTCAAGGAACCATTCAAAACACGTGCTCGTGTGTGCATGTCCGTGTGTAGGTGTGTATGTGTGTGTGTGTGTTTACAGCAAACGCAGTAGGACAATAACGTTGGAGGCCTCTAAAACCCACCCCTGAGGTGGGTGTCTTTCAGGCTATCTTTTAGCCTACTTTAAAACTTTCCTTCCAGCCAGAGTGGAGCCTTGAACAGACAACTCTTGCTTCCATGTTGCTGTGGCCTCATATGTGAGGTGGACTAGAAGAGGTCACTGTTCCTGTTGACAAGTTTGTGAGGCCAGGAGTTGACCTGGGTACACCGTGCAGAAAGAAGAAGTGCCAGGCTAGCTGAAAGTTCCCGTTCTGACTGGTTATGTCTTGATGCCTCTTACCTACCCCCTGTAGACTCGGAGATGAGAAGCCTTCCCCATCTATCCTGCCTGTGCGTCTCTAGGAGAACTAAGCAAGGACCCCTGTGCATGAGCAGGGCCCAGTGCTCAGAGGCTGTGGTCCACAGAGAACACTTAGAAGGTTCATTGCTTTCAAGAATTGGTACCCAGAAGGCTCCTTCATCCATCCCTACATCTCCTAACTGATTCTCCCTCCAGGGGGCACTGTTGTCTGAGATAGGCTACATACACTTCCTGGGTGCCTGTGTACACACACACACACACACACACACACACACACACTAATCCAGACACACTAAGCCAGACTCTGGGGCTAGGGCTATCCCTCCACCTCACTCTTGCTCCTGCTCTGTCCCTCACTCCCCACAGGCAGTCACTGGTGAAGCCCTGACCGAATCCCAATTTTATGTAAAGTAAGAATCTAGCTTCTGGCTGCACTGCAGAACTCTGAGGTGAGCACAGAGTAGGTATGAGTTCCTGAATTTTCCCAAGCTTCCCCTGGTGGGAATGAAAGCCCAAGTTATAGAGTCACTGGTGTAGACAAAGAGAAGGGGAAACAGAATTCTACAACAATCAATTAAAGTAAGTGGGAGGGAAGGGTGAGTCATTATGCAAATAAGCCTGGTCATTCAAGACTTAATTGACAGGAGGTAATGTCGGAAGCAGGTGAAGAATGTTCAATACTGGACAAAGGCCACATCTTCAAAGGTCAGCAGGCTTCCTACTGGGTCACTGGAACAGTCACTAGGCGTGGGGCCAGAACTGTGGGGTCCACCTTTCCTACTCAGTGATTCTCAATCTCATTGGGACTCCAAAGGCTCTGAAGGGCAGGTGACCGGGTTGCACCTTCGCGCTGATTCAGTACAGCATCTGGTGAGAAGGCAGAGAGTCTGTGCATGTCAACACATGCCCGGGCATGTAAGGCATGCACAAACATCAATGTGAGCATATAGGTGTGTTCATGAGCGTGTAGATGTGCTGGAAGATGTCCGGATCATGAATTTGCCTATAGATCTTTTCCTTCACAGCCAGAGAACCAGACTAAATAATAATAAAAAAAAATCATCACCTGGCCAGCTCCCTAGCACCCACAAGCTTCCCAGAGCCTTTGTTCCTTCAACACACACACACACACACACACACACCTGCTTTCAAGGTGCATCTGCAGGAGGGAAGAGAGGCTTCCTCACCCTTGGTTAGGTTCACAGCTGAGGCATCAGACAGAGTAAAAGGAGAAAAACCACAGCTCCTTAACATTGTTTCAAGAGTCAAGCAGCAGGGAAAGCGGGGTGTCCTTACGACAATCATGACATGAAGACTTGTGATTTGAAAAAAGGGGCTATGATTTAGTGGTTTTAAAGAGGACTCATCAAGGCCTGTTTGGCCAAGTACTCCTGTGTCTCTGCATCTTCAGTAATGGAGACCCTTTCCTGAGGGTTGCAAAGAGAGGTTGACTCTTCAGAAAGATTAAGACTCGCCTCCCAGTAAAAAGCTGACAATCCTTTCATGACCAGCTTCCCAGGAGGAGGATGGGAGAAGGCTGCAGTGTAGCTTTGCTTCTGCAGTTTTCTCAAATGCCAAGGGCTAAGGCATCCTGCTGCTCCGTGTTTGGGCCTCCCACATGCAAGCTCTTCACAGCTGTAAGTTGTCACACGTTCAATAAGACTATCCTCCAAACAGATGCAGAAGCCTCTGTAGAACCCTGATCAAGAGCTCAGAGGCAGAGCATGGAGAGGAAGAACACGCAACCAAGCCGAGGAAAAAAAAGAGCCCAGATGCGAAGCCAGATGGAGGACTTGAAAAGCATTGACAGATGTCAAACCTCAGCAAACTAACTCACGTGGAGGGAGGGCTGAGAAGACCACGGTCCTTCAGCACCAGCTCTGGGATGAGACCTAAATGGCCGCTCTGGACAGGGACCATGGCGGGAGGTGGTCCCTTATCCCTGGCCTTTGCTCTGTCTCTTCTCACTCTTAGCTGTATCAAAAGGAGAGTGAGGCTCTTATCAACTTGGACTCCTCCCCAGTCCTCTGCTGCTCTGCCAGCTCCGAAATTGCTTCCTTTGATCCCTGAGAGAACTTCTTTCGTTTGTTTTTCGGTGTTCTTGGATCTGCCCACCTTAAAGCCTTGGCAAGGCTGCCTTTACTCCCGTATGAGCCCCAGCCCTTCCTCCCCCTGGTGATGCCTGGTGTTGATGTTGCAATCCCACTGGTCCCTGAGTGCTCTCTCATCCTCTTCCCTTGAGAGAAGGTTCATAACATCCCAAAGCCACCCACACCCCTTCCCACCCCAGGTCTTTGCATAGCCAGCCCCTATGAGCACCCCTGCCCCTCACTCCCACCCGTTTCTTCTTCCCGTCTGTGGGAGGGCTGCCACAGGTGCCTCTGCTGCCTGCTCCCAATGCCATCCTGAACTGAGCAGTGCACCATGGGGTCTCACATGTCCATGGTGTACTTCTGCACACCCTTTGACATGGTCCATACTGCACTGACCCCTTGGGTCCCTTTCACCGTGCCCAGTACTCCTACTTTGTCGTCTATGTACTTCTAGTATTCTATCTGCAGGGAAACTTTTGGTCCACCTAGCTTCTAGCGGTGGGATGAAATGTGACGAATTAATTGGCCATAGAGAGATGAACACAAGGGGAACTAGTTTTGTTCACATGCATTGTGAAGTTTGAAGAGCTTATAGATCAATGAGATGAAAAGGAAATGGGTTAGGATTTCAGTAGGATAGTTGAAGGCTTGGTTACCCAAGTTTCTTGGAAGGTCAAGGTATTAAAAAAAAATCTTTTTTGGCTGGAGATGTCCTGGGAGAGGAATTATGGCATTACTAAACCAAAATGCTTGAAGCTGGCTACTGTAGGAAGAAAAAGCATTTTAACTAGCTATCAGTTTTAAAGAAGGAAGGTCCAGCATGACCCTGGTTCTGATGAAGGTCTTTGACCTTGTCACTTTGTGGTAAATGATTAGGGGAGAACATGCAGTAAAGAAGAGAGAGATCATAAGGCAAGACAGATGGACAGACAGACAGACAGAGAGAAGGGGTCTTGTTCCATTTAAGCCAACCCTCATTAGAGGATAAACTTAGGGTCCCATGAGAACTACCTCAATCTGTTTCAAGAGCAGTACACTGACACTGAATGACCCAGTTAACACACCTTAAAGGTCCCGCCATGTCTCACATCGTCACATGGGGACCAAGCTTCCACCACATGAAGTCATTGGGAAACAGCCACATCTAAAGAACAGCAGCAACCGAGTTTCAGAGATGCCACCCTAGACAGAAAGAAGAGCCTCGGGGGAGAGGCTGACCCACAGCTCCTGCACCTCTGAGCCCTCACCTTAAAACAACCTCCATGCCACCTTGGTGTCTTCTCCCTGTCATTGTCACATCCGGGCATTCTGCCCTGGGATAGGAAGCTGCCTTTTCACTGCTTAGCTCCTGGAGCCTTGAGAGCTCATGCTGCTCCCCCCTGGGGACCACAGCCACCACCCTGCAAGAGTGGGAGAGCATGCATCCTTTGACTTGAGGTGAGCCAAACCCTGGGGTGCCACCAAGCTTCCTGGAGTCTGCAGAGTCATGCTCTAGCCTCAGGCGGCATACGTCGCGTGCCCCGTGTCCTTTCCTCCACCTCAGTGGCTTCTGCTGAAAGCACTCTGTCCGTGTCCAGTCTCTATTCAGGGTCTGTACTAGGACTCCAGTGTGGTTTGTCTCCTCCAAAACGCACATGAAGCCTAATTCTCATTATAACATATCAAGAGCCAGGATCAGGTGAGGCCATTAAGAGGTGATTAGAAAAAGGTCCTCATGAGTGAACTAATCATTCTTGGGATTGATGGGCCATGTGGGGCTGCTATGCAGTCTGGTCAATTCCCTCCATCACTCTGTCTCTCCCCATGTGGTGCTTGGTTACAGGGCACTATCAGCGAGAAGGCTGTCACTCTATGAGGTCCTTTGGCCTTTTAATCATCAGACAAAATAAGCCTCTTGCCTTTATAACAGTCTGTGGTGGTGTGTTATCAATAAAAGAAAACAAACTCAGAGAACCTGTGCTGGAACCCAGATCCAAGGCAGGGAGTGTGTCACTGCTGGAACTGCCTTGATCCCTTTGTCCCCCTCACCCCCAAGATGCAAAGACCAGAGAGCAGCAAGCAGCCCTGAAGCAACATGAGGCAATTGCAGTGATTTCTGGAACACTGGGTCCCTTCCGCTGCCACCATCGCTTCCTCTTGTGTTTCTCTGCCTCCTGTGGTTCTCTTTCCACTTCTTCTGTCCCTTTCAGAAGCCATGGGAGCTGGGGAAAAGGTATTTAGCATCTCCGCTGTAGACCCAAGAACCAATCAGGAGCCCTGAATTCCTCCTCCCCTTCCTCTGCTCCCTGCTTCCCTAGCCCCTGCTACCAGATGGAAGAAAGAATTTTAATCTCACAAACTGCAGCTCTGTGAAGCTCAGAAATCAGGTGGGTGCAGGTGAGGGATGAAGCTGCAGCCTTGGCCACATGCCCAGGCCCCGGGGCCGCCTTTGAAGAAGGTTCCTGTGCCACCTGCCACTACAGCTCACTCCCAGACCATGTCAGGGAAGTCTGGCATGATATGTGAGGGCAAGGGCCACTTGGCTTCTGTCCATCTGTCACTTCTGGCTGATTCTCAATAAGAGGCTTGCGGCTTGCTGGTGTGAGAGGCAGGGAGTCAGGTTTGAATACATCCAGAGGCCTGCCTAAGCTAAGCTTACAGTGTGGGGGGAAGTACCCATCAGTGTTTCTGGGCTGGATCAGCTGCAATGACAGGGCAAGCCCTGGAGACTTACAGCTGCTTTTCCCTTGCAGGCTCTCAGCTCCAATCCATAGTTCTCTCATACAAGGGTACCCACCTGGGGCAGTCTCCCAGGTGACTGGCCCAACAGCCAGCCCATCAGTCTGCAAGTGGGACTGCAGAACCTGGAGGGATTATAGTCCTGGGAATAGCCCCTCCCTTCTTTTACACAGCTAGGGTTTGCCTGACTATGCACAGAGAACAATCAGGTGTCACAGGTCATCGTGTATCTCCCCTGCAAGTCTTCTGTTGACGTCATAATCCCAATTCTAACACTTCAGAATGTGGCCATGTTAATAGTGTTGATGAAGAGACAATTAGGCATGAGGCAGATAGCTCAGTTGATAGCTCAGACCCAAATTCAAACCCCAGAAACCATGGGGAGAAGGGGGAAGCTGGGTGTTGAGGTATGCACTTATAATTCCATCGCTAGAGAGGTGAAGACAGGTGGATCTTTAGGGTTCACTGGTCAGGCTGCCTATCCTCTTTAGAGAGGTCCAGGTCAATGAAAGACTCTGTCTCAAAAAACACAGTGAATGAGACCTGAGTAACAACACCCTTCATTGACCTATGGTCTCCACATGCACACATATGTGTACCTGCAACAAGAGCACATGTGCACATACTCTCATGCACACATATGTGTACCTGCAACAAGAGCACATGTGCACATACTCACATGCACATATACATACATACTCAAAAGGCAGTCAAATTAAAATGAAGTCATTAGGGTGGGACTAGTACTGGTGTCTTTTTCAAACAGAATAGAAGACAATGCACATACAGCGTGAGGAAACCCTGGGACTCTAAGAGAATGTTACCTGTAACGTGGAAAAGAGGTCTGAGCAAGGAATCATCCACATACTGAACTGCCTTGTACCTCAGAACTGTGAGACAAGGCAGCAGCTGTTGGTAAGCCATCCTGCAGTGGTATATGTGATGTTAACAACCTATTACAAGGGATCAGATAACATAGAAAACAACGAAAACGGTTCTACATCAAGGCTCAGTTATTTTACAGATTACTACACTGGGGCTGGCCTGGAGGCTGAGGACCCTCCCCCAAAGTCACATAGCATCTTAAAAGAAAAGAGAAACTAAAATAAACTGACTTCTGGATGAGACCACTTCCTTCGGAGGCCCCATGGGTATCAGGATGCTGAGCAGACAGATGGACGTGGCTTCATAGAGAGTTTGTTTTTGTTCAGATGACAAAACTGCAGCTGAGTGTGTATAATGTAAAACAAGACAATTAATTTCTGTCGAAGATAAAATTATCCCCTCACTATTTAACAAAACACTGGTCTACAGAACAAGTTCCAGGACAGACAAGGCTACACAGAGAAACCCTGTCCCAAAACAAACAAACAAGAAGAACAATTATAACAATATATCGTAATATAAATTATGTAAATATAGTCTCTCTCGAAATTCCTTATTAGCTTAACCATTTAACCTAAAGCACTTTTAAAGTTTTCTTTGTGTATCTGGATTGCAGGAACCAGCACTCTTGTTCTTTGGGGGTTATTATTAGGTCAGACCATTGCACAAGTACTGTGATACCATGTCAACAAATCTGATAGCAAAATAATGCTTCTAGATGGCAAATAGGCAGGCAGCATATACTCCATGGAGACTATGGACAAATGGATGACTCACAATCCAGCTAAAACAGAGAAAGCAACGATGTCACACTGTAGTTCATAGAATGTCGTGAAATGCTAAATTTGTACGTTATTTCTGGAATCTTCCATTTAATATTCTTAGACTATGGTCTACTGTAACCATAAAAAGTAGAAGTGATGTGGGATTCCCCCTCTGTATGCTGTGAATACCACTGGTTAACAAAGCAGCTGCTTTGGGCCTATTGCAGTGCAGAATAGGGCAAGGTGGGAGTTCCAAGCAGATAGAGGAGGAGAGAGTAGGTGGAGTCAATGAGAAGCCATGTATCCACCATAGGAGACAGATGCCAGATGGAACCTTACTGGTAGGCCACAACCATGTGGCAATACACAAAATAATAGAAATGGATTAATTTACAATATAGAGCTAGCTAGCAATATGCTTAAGTGATTGGCCATGCAGTGTTTTAATTAATACAGTTTCTGTGTGGTTATTTCACATCTGGGTAGCCAGGAACCAGCAGCTTCCACCAACATAGAAGTGCAGGTAAAAGGATATTACTATATTCAAGGGTCATAGTAGTTTGAATGAAAATGGTCCCCTTAAGCTCATATGCTCATATACTTGTTCTCAGTCAGTGGAACTATTTGGGAAGGATTAGGCAGCGTGGCCTTGTTGGAGAATGTGTGTCACAGGGTTGAACTTTGAAGCTTTAAATTCTTCCTGCCATCTCCACTGCCCTATCTGCTTTCTGTTCATTGATCCAGATGTGAGCTTTTAGCTCTCAGTTCAGCACCATGCCTGCCTGTTGCCATGTTCCCTACCTATAATGGGATGGGTTCCTATCTCTCTGAAGCCATAAGACCCAATCAAATGCTTCCTTCGCTAAGTTTGCCCAAGCCATGGTGTTTTATTACAACAAAAAAGTTAACCAAGACAAGCAGGTCTGAGATAGCTACAGACACAACCACAGTGGGCCCTGAGTACAGCATGGACAAGCTGGGGTTTGCAGCCAAGATGCAGGGGTCCATGGAATTAATAGAAAATTGCCAAGAGGAAGTTGTGACCATAGAGATTTTAATTGCTTGAGTGATGGGAAAAGATGCAAAGGATTTAGCATTCAAGTTCTTCTGCCACTTTGGATTCGTGGTGAAACTTGGGCCTTACCTTGCTCACTTCCAATAATATGGAGAAATTACCAATGTCTCAAGGAGAGTTAGCAGAACTGACTGAAATCACTTAGGAAAACTCTAAACCCCAAAATGACAGGAAGTGACAGGGCTTGTCCTTGAAATAGACTCCCCCAGGATGGTAAAAATGGCCCCATGAGACATTGACAATTTGATATTTTGTAAAGAACCTGGATTCCCCTGTCCCAGGCTCCATTCCACCTCTCAGGGTATGGGCATCCACCCCTCTGATGCCAGTGCCCAGTCTTCAACCAGCCTCCTCCAGCCTTGGCCCCTCACTCCCATGCCTGTCGAGGACTCCTTCCCTCCCCCTGCCTCCCCTTCCTCATCAGAAATGGCACACCTGCCTTAGGCATGATTTCAGCCTGCAGTCTCCATTGTGTAAGAAAGGGGACTTGCTTTATTCCCTGTGCCTAAACATTAGCTTCCGTAACTGTTCCTTCAGGTGCCATCCAGGACCAGCGGTGACCTGAGGACACTGGTGGGGATGCCAGATTCTAGTTCCTCTGTGCCTCTGAGGCTAGCTACACACATGCCTGTGTGAAGTCTGTAAGAGGCAGAGAGAACAGGGCACCTCAGCAGGGAAGCTTTGTAATTCAGACAACAGTCTGGCTCTGGGAAGTGAGAGCAAAGGAGACCTCTGATGGAGAGAAAGCTCTGTGCATACCCCTGCTGGGAGCCACAAAGCTGCCTCTGAGCCTAGGGCTGGTGAGGCCATCATGCATGGAATTTGTATCTGAATTCACTTTGGTGATAATGGCAGACCATCAGTGATTTTTCTCTTCCTGGCTAAGGACTCACAGGAGGCAGAAACATCTGCATCCCTTAGAGCCCCACTTGACCCTCCCCAAGGGATGGATGCCTGAAGCTGGTAACAGGCTTGTTTCAAGGAGAAAATGAGATCTCCAAATGAACAGTATGGACTACCATAGATTACAGCAAGCCTCGCTGCTGCTCTGTCTCGACAGAGGAAGCAACTCATCAGAGCTGGAGCTTTTGTCCTTTCTCCAAACCTTTCTTGAGTACTGGTCAGGGTGGGCATACAGAGTAAGGTGGTATAGTCCACCCTAGTTTGGTTGCTTGCAGGCTATGTGATCCTTCTTTTGATTCTTTCTGTTTCTGGGAGCATCTGGCAGAACAAACAGCAAGAGTAGATCCTAGGGAATGAGCTGCGGGCTCTGCTGAGACTAAAAAGAAGGTCATGATCCCATCAGCCTTAAGGAAGATGGAGAAGTCATCAGAGCTAGGTCTCCAGGGTTCAGGAGCCTGATGATGACTCTTGCTCTTAGAAAGGGTACACTAACATTGTCGGTGATGACATTGATCAAGTCAGTGTCCTACTTAGCTGAAGCTTTCTCTTTTACAAAGGACTCAGGAGTTGATCTTCTAGAACTCAGCATAAAGTTGGGCCTACATATCCAGTTAACAAAAGGCCTCTCTCACCATTCTCATGTGCAGGAAGAATGCCTCCAAAGAGCGATCATCGAGCTTGGCTAAGTTGCGTTGTGGATACTCTGGATCCTTGCTCACTGTACCCAGCAGCTACTTATTTCTGCCTAGATTATCTAGAACTGCCATCACCCATTTGAGTCCTGTGATGTCCTCAATAGCACCCATTGTGTGGAGATATTTGTGTTCAGAGAGAGAGAGAGAGAGAGAGAGAGAGGCAGATTTCAGATGAGATCTTCAGCCCAAACAGGGATCATGAGAAGCCAGAGCAGAGAACAAGTAGACAGAGGGTAGTCTGGGAGTACAGGCTTTCTGATATGATCATACTGTAGGGGACGTGGACCTTATGTCTTTGCATGTAGGAATCCTTTCTCAAAACCCCTGGGAAATAGTCATTTGCCCTGTTCTTGGATACTGCTTCCCAGAGGAGAGTCAACAGCTTTACACAGTCACATGTCTGATGGTGAAAATGTCCAGGCCAAATCTTTCTCCCTATGCCCAAAAATTCAACCTGACCCCTTAACCTTTGCAGTACCTTCTTCTATGATCCATTTGGTTTCCAAGCCCTCACCATGAATTGAACTATGGGCCCATTTTAGCCCACTTTCTGTTGCTGTAACAATATGAGATGCTTGATAGCTTATAAGGAAACTTACTTTGGCTCATGATTCTGGATAGATACCCTGGAGTGACTTACTTCTGTTCAGAGTCCAGTAAGACCTTTGGTTGCTTTAAGTCATAATCAAAAGCAGAAGGACAAGTGGACATATGTAGAAGGGAAGCCTTACTGAATAGTGACTGATGAAATCCCAGAAGACTAGGCTGGGCACTCACTCACTACTGTGAAAATTAACAGTCTTGAAAGACAGGCATTGGCTCCTAATATGAGCTAATGACTTTTGGCAGGCCCACCATCTATCAACACCATTGTATTGGGGAATGAAGGATCAGCATAGGACTTTGGGGAGACTTACTCACAACAAGGCTATCTACTTGGCATGAAATACCAGGCTCAGGCTCAGTGGGATTTTTGCTAAAGGTAACAGAAATGCTACTTGAGAGTTGTTTGAAAAAAAAAATCAGGTATTTTTATGTGGCAATAAAGCTCTCTGTCCCCAGCATTCTCAGGGTGGTCAACAGGACAACCCTTAGGCCTAGGCAGAGGTGCTCCTTCTGATGACCACATTGACCCACTGCCAGCTCCCTGTGCACTGGAGAAACAGTAGAAAGAACTAAGGGGTATTTTTGCCCATGTGAAAGCCATGTATCCCTTTTATCTAGAACATACTCTGGGCACTAAGAAACTAAGACCTGTTCAGATTGGTTTGCTGCATGAGTCTGGGTTTGTCTTTCTGATAATTAGCTGTTCCCATAGAGCCATGGAGGGGAGTGGACCTCAAGATGGAATATTATAACCACATGCAGAAGGGACCTTTGGTAATGAGAAGAAGTGGAAAGAATTGACAGGGATCTAGCCAAATCAAAGAGGGAGGAGGGAGAGGGAGAGTAAGGGAGAGGGAGAGACAGAGAGAAAGAGGGAGAGACAGACAGACAGACAGACAGACAGACAGACAGACAGACAGACAGACAGACAGACAGACAGACAGATAGAGCTAGCTCCAGGTCACTCTCTACTCTCTGTACTACTATGTTCCAGTTGGGAAAATGCCCAGGAATAAGAAATCTCATGACCCAAATATTGTTAGTGTAACAGTTTGTTCTGATTATCAGCTAGACTGGGTTGAGGATGGCCTAACTGATCAGCGAGGCACATCTATGACTGTGTTGATGAGGGCATTTCTAGAGGATTGACTAAGGGGAGGGAGACCAACCCTGAATGTTGGCAGCACCATCCTCTAGACTGAGGACTGGATGGAATAAAAGAGAAAAAAAAGGAGGCGCTCGATGATTCAGGCCACTTTTTTTTCTTCATGTACTTCCTGGCTGCTATAAGGAGAGAAGCCCAGCCCACTGACTGATTGAGTTCTCTGGAGCCCTGGGCTTCCTACACCAACACTTCCTCCCATAAGCTGTTGGTGTCAGGTGTTTGTCACTGTGACAAGTCTGACTTAGACACGCATAGCACGTCCTGTTTAATGAGCATTGTAATCGACTCCATTTATAACATCAGCCATTTAGACGTGTGGTGTGTGAGCCTGGTGACTCTTCTCTGCCGCTCTAGGAATGGATCAGAGACACACCGGCTTGAGACAAACATGAATTCATTCCTTAACAGAGGTGAGCAGGCTAACCTTCCTTCTAGAGGCTCTGGGATAGAATCTGCCTCCTGCCTTTTCTTGCTTTGGGAGGCTTCCCACCGAACATAGTAGGGGCATCCTTGGTCTGTGGTCCCTTCTTCCACCTTCCTGGCCGAAGCCTTTTCCTACTGCCTTCTCTGTGGTTCTCTCTCCTGCCTTTTGTGTCCACATTTTAGGACTCTTGCAGTAACACTGGGCTCATACACAGCGCTTTAAACATTCTTCTAAGCAAAACAGTCAGCATGTTATCAACCTTAACTCCTAACACGCCCACCAGACCCTTTGCCTTGTCACCTAACATATCTGAGAATTGGGATGTCGACATCTTTAGAGTGAGATAATGCCTACCATGGCTTCCATATGTTTTCTTGTACTATGCCCTGATGAAGCTAGGGAAAAGTTAGGATTTAGATATTAAATGTCCCCAAAGGCTCATGTACTTAAGGCTTGGTGACTCTCCTAACAGTAGTATAACTTTTAGGTGGTGGAGCCTGATAGGAGAAAGTTGTGTCATTGGGGCAATGCCTTTGAAGGGGCTACTGATAATCCGATTTTCATTTTTCTCTTGCTTCTCGGTTGCTATGAGGAGCAGCCTCCTTGACACATGCTTCTGTCTGATGCGTTTCCTAGCCAAAGGTCTACAGGTAATAGAGGCAACTGAGCAAAGACTGGAGCCTTTGAAGATATGAGGCAAAATAAATCAATACACAAAAACCAGATCTCACCTCAAAGGGGGTAAGAGATAGTTTATTCTGAAGCAAGTAGAAATGACCATGACCTGAGGATACAGAGTTATGTCATCCCAAATCCCATATTTCAACTTGGAAGCAATTTGAAGAGGTTTTTATGGTAACAGAAAAAGTAGAAATATCAAGGCACTTTCCAAATACATTGGGGAACATTAAGTAGGCATCAAAGAGGGGACTCTCACCTACAGGCCTTAATGCTATCTGATGACAGCTTAGCCTTTGAGATAATGGAACCATGGGTTTTGTTAAGCTAATGTATTCCAAAAGATTTGACCTGTTACTTACAGGCTGTTAGGTCAAACACAGGTTGGTAGGGAATGGCTATTTAAGGCATACAATTGTCTTGAGATAGCTCAACTTCCAGACCTGCAGCAACCCAGCCTCTTCACCATCATTGACATTTTAAGCAGTTAATCAACCTGGCAGAAGGTTCGGTGGAAAGCACAGCTTCGTCCTGGGAACTTTCCTCCAAGGGTCTGATTATTGGAGCCATTTTGTCATAATAAAAGGAAGCTATGGTTAGTAAATATAGCTCAGATGGTAAAATACTTGTCACATGTCTTAGGCTTTCTATGGCTCTGAAGAGACAACTTAGGGGAATTTTATAAAGGAAAGCATTTAGTTGGGGCTGGTTTACAGTTTCAGAGGTTTAGTCCATTATCATCCTGGCTGGAAGCATGATAGACATGGTGCTGGAGAAGGAGCTGAGAGTTCTCCATCCTGATCCACAGGCAACAGGAAGCAGCTGTGTCACTGAGCAGAACCTGAGCATAAGAGACCTCAAAGCCCACCCCACAGTGGCACACCTCCTCCAATAAGGCCATACCTACTCAGCCACAAAGCCATACCTCTTAATAGTGTCACTTCCTATGGGGACCATTTAAAACAAACAAACAAAAAAAAAACCATATCAAACAAGCATGAGGACCTGAATCCAGAACCCACATGAGAAAGCTAGTCACCCTGGCACATGCTTGTCATCTCGGCTCTGGGGAAATGAAGATGGGTGGATCCCTGAGACTCTCTTATCTGTCAACCTCACTTAATCAGGTGAAAACCCAAGCCAGGCAGAGGCCCTGTCTCAAAAAACAAGGTGGATAAGGTAGATGGTGCCTGAGGAGGAATGGCACTTGCTGTTATACTCTGACTTCTACATGTGTGTGCACATGTAACATGTACACAGACTCTCTCTCTCTCTCTCTCTCTCTCTCACACACACACACACATACTTTTAACTGACTAAAAAGCTAAAAGCTGGCTAATCACATTAAACTCTTTAAGGAATATCACTAAAGTCTGAGAGTTGCATCTTCTTAAGAGAAAAAAAAAAGCAAACATCTCCTCAGAGTCCACTTCCCTTATGCTTCAGGGCTGTCTGTATGAGATGAGAGCAAGCCTGGGCACGAGCAATTGCATTTCTGATTGACGTTGTTATGCAGCTTTGGCTCCAGATGTAATATTCTTGGAGAAGAAATGAAGCCCGTTGCAGCATCCTCAACCCATCCTTTGCAGAGGGAAAATTGAATTGGGGTCACACAGTGGCAGACTGACCTCATTCCTCACAAATCCTCACTTCCCAGTCATTTTTAGCAAGGTCATAGCTAGAATGATGCACTGCTGTGCATTATTAATTTACTTACTCATCAATTTAACAAGCAAAAATGTAGCCTCTATCCTGCATCAGGCATAGTACCTGAGCTTGGAGACAGAGTTGGTGAATAAGACACAGTAGTATTGTCTGTGCAAACATGTCCCAAGACCCCAAATAGACTCCTGAAACTATGGATTGTACTGGACCCAGAACATACTGTTTTCCCTAGCTACACTTGTTATAAGCTTTAATTTACAAATTAGGGATAACAAATTAACAGCCACCGCTAACGATAAAAATGGAACAAATATAACAATCGACTGGGAGATAGCTCTGTGAATGAGCTGTCCCTTCTTTGTCTAAATGAATTTAATTGTGTGACACTCGTCCTTTCTCTTGGTGGTGCGAGATGATACAATGCCTAGTAATGAGATGATGCGAGGCAAATGATGCTGGCAGAGTGACAGCATCAGCTCTTACTTAAGGCTCACTTGAAGACAAGCGCTCTGATACTGCAGTGGCCAATCTGATAACCGAGATGTGATAGCAATCACCAGTCAGCAGGAAGCAGACCCAACCACACGTGCTCAGCCACAGGATGATTCATTCTGGCGAGGATGAAGTGGACTGTGGAGAATTTCCATCACGCTTCTCATAATAACACAGGACTTCCTTCTTTGGGGGACTTTCCACTTTATGTTTTCAGAACTTGGGCAGCTATGTGGTAGCTGAAACTAGAAAATAGAATTTTGGATAACTACTTGACACTAGCTGCCATCAGCTAGCTCTGCTGCAGTCTGCAGAGGCCTTCCTCCCTCTAAATCTTGAGTTTGATTTTTCTTAATAATCACATGTGCAATGGCCAAGAAAGAACCCTATTACAAGGACAAGGCCTTGGCCTATCCTATTTCCTTTTGTATTTCTCTGTGCTTCATTCCTAAAGAGCAAGGGGGGGGGCTAGGGTCAACACAAAACAGATGCCCCACACTAAGCTACTTCCTGCAACTAGACGATGAGTCCTACAGTTTCCACCCAATAGTACCACCAAATGGGCACCAGGCCTTTGAAACAGGACTCAAAGGGAGGTTTGTCATATTCAAACCTGACATACATAAAGAAGAGAAGGATTTAGGACTGCATTGCTGCTGCTGCTGCTGCTGCTGCCGCCGCCACCGCTGTTACTCCTGCCTAAAATCGTTGCTGGTATTTATTGCCCACCCAAATCTCTACTTCCCCATCCATCCCAACACTTTTTTTGTGGCCTCCTATCATCACCCCCACTCTACAAATGAATGAGCATAGTTACAAACTGAGATGGCATTTGCTTAAGGCCACATAGGTCGTAAGCATTTGAACTTGAACTCACAGTGGAGAGTAAACTACTGGCTTCCTTCCTCATGGGTGCCTTATGCCATTATGCTCCCCCAGGCCCTGATATGCTGCGATTAAGTTCTCCAATCCCACTTTCTTCTGCTCCCTACACTCTTCAAAGTTTCTTGAGCTTAATTTGCAAGGCTTCAAGGCAGCTTATACTAAGATGAAGCAAGTGAAAGGACTGGGGAAAGGAGACAATGTTCAAGTCTGATGCTGCTAACTCAGATCCTTTGCTGTACATTCCCACCTTCCCTAGACAAGGAAAGAAGTGTTTGATTTATCCAGCATCTGAGAAAGTGATGCAAGGACCAGAATGCTGCCACCCAGCCATCTGTCCTGTTCAGTTCTGTGTGAGCATGCAGTATGACCGGAGAAACTGACACTTAGCAATGCTGCAGCACACACACATGCATGCACATAATACAGACATACAGACAGACACACACATACATAGACACACAGAGACATACACACAGACACAGAGAGACACATACATATAG